>JAQQSK010002748.1:0-125424 GCA_028658325.1 Potorous gilbertii | reverse complement strand
GAAATGCTTAAAATGCACTCACCCACCTCAGTTCAGGGCTGTCTCCTCTGGGTCTCTACATGAGGCAGCCGTCAGCCTGGCTAATAAATGACGCTCTCAAAATTCTCAATTAATTTTGCCTGTGACTTATTAATTTGGTCCATTTCACCTTTTGTGCCATAAGTATAAGTACCCTATATGTTGCTAAGGCTAAGCTGGCTACCAATGGCCTTGATCCTATCCCTTATTGCCACCTCCAGGACCTTGCTCTAGTAATGAAAGAACAGTTTTTTCTCTTGCATCTCTTAGTTCTCTTCCACTGTCACAACTGTATTCATGTATTCCCACTCTTAAAAAGGCTTCACTCACTCCTTATGTCTAAACTAACAACTGTTCCCTCTTACTTCCCTTTCGTAATCAACACCCCCATTTCTTCACCACCCACTTTTTCAACTCCCATGCAACTTGACCTTCTTCTATTTTTCTCACTCTACACTCTCACCTTTGACAATCTCATTCATTCCTAATTAGGAAAATTATCATCCTTACCTAGTTATCTATGGATTACTTCCAGATCTGTATCTCTCTGGTCACATATCTCCCAGTACCTACAAGATATCTCTTCCTTTATGTCCTGCCAACAATTTGCAGAAACAAGCTTATTATCTTTCCCACAAAACCTGCCCCTCCTCATGATTTCACTCTTCTTTCTTCTCTCTCTCTCCCCTCATATTCAATTAGTAATCAAGTGTTCTCAATGCCTCCTCTGCAATATCTCTAGCCTTTGTCCTCTCTATTCTATATTGCCTAGCCCTTCCTAGTACCATTGCCCAATGGTCCACTAGTATCATCGCCCAATGGTCCACTAGTACCATCGCCCAGTGGTCCAGTGGTCCACTAGTACCTTGTGTTATGCCTTGAAAAGACTAGAGGCTTGACCTATCTGTTCAAATGAGTGATCGTTTGGGATTAGATGACTTCCCTCACTTTACAGATGATGCTGAAGTCTAGAGAGGTCAAGTGATTGTCTAAAGTCACACCGGCAGTCAGTGGCAGTGAAACTTATGATACAGTTACAAAACTTCAATACATCACACAGTTAGAAAGCAGAGTTATATTGTGTAAAACTAAATAAAATATTTTAGAGCTTGTGGAAAATTCAATAAGGAAGGTTCTTATTGAGAAGGTAGAATTTGAACTAGGCCTTAGAAAAATGGATAAAATTTAGAGGCGGAAAAAAGTGGGAACTTCAAAAGGAGTAGTTTTCTAAGTAAGAATGAGCTAGGAGGAACCAAGGGGGAGATTTTCTTGACTAGGTCAGAAGGCTCATGTTGAAAAGTGATAGGAAATTAGGTTAGGTAGGAATATTCCTCCGAACATTACCAGATTTATGAAGGTTCCTAAATCAGACCTGTTCTAATCCTATTTGAGGACTATGTTACCCACAGAATAAAGGGGACAGATCATAAAGAACCCAAGGAAAATGGAGACAAGAATGTAGGAAAATGTATAGTTTGATTAACTCAGAGGTCAAATTAGAGGATAGTGAAGAAGGGAAAAGGGTTGGAAGAACAACAGGGAAGAGAGGTAGAAAGAAGACATAGAACAAGTTTAGGAGGGCAACAGAAAAATATGGAAGGATAGGTGACTGAGATCAGAGAGAGAGTTTTCAGAACTCAAGATCATGAGTGATCTGGAAAAAAAAAAGAGAATTCTAATTCTTCCTCTTGACCCTGTGTAGGGCATGAAAGAAGGAACAAGTAGCATTAGAGATTGTTGCCAAGGGGTCAATGTCTTGTAGGGAAAGCTAAATTTCCATAAAGTCAAAATGTGAAAAATACGTGAGAAGAGATCTAAGATGACAGGGAATTTGTCAACAGTAAACCAAGAGTTCTAGAAGGCATCATGGGAGAAGTCTGAGAAGTCAAGGGGAGAGAAGAGGTTGATCAGGATGAGGATGAGAAGATAAGTAAAGGTTGAAGGGGAAGGGTTTTGTCTTAGCAGAGAATCTACTTGAATCAGAATCTCCAATCAAAGGGAATAGGAGAAAGGAGAATGTTAATCCTACAAGTAGGGCAGGGTCAGCTCATGAGAGTCCCACCTTTCAAGATCCAAGAACCGTTATTTAAAACTCAAATCAAACTTGGAATGGACTTCAGAGGTTATTGGTTCATATTTTAGATCTTGAGTGCCAAACCCCTCACTTTACAGATGAAGAAACGGAAGCCCAGGGAGGTTAGTGACTTGCCCAAGGTCACACATGCAATAAGCCTCAGAGGTGGAGACTTGTACTTAGGTCCTCTAACTAAACAATAAGTACTCTTTCCGCTATTCCACAGTCCCCTAATCTGACCTCTGTATGAAGCATGAATTCTCTCTATAACATCCCTGAGAAGTGATTGTCCGGAATTTTATTGAAAATTGCTAAGGATGAAGAACTTGATATCTTTCAAGGCAACCCACACCATTTTGGTGTAGTTCTGGTTTTTAGAAATTCTTTTCTTAGATCAAATAAAAATCTGTATTTCTAATAATTTTACTAATTGCTCCTAAATTTGTCCCCCTCCACCTATGGGGGTTGGGTAAAATATATGAAGACTGGTGAAAAGAACTGATGACTTCTAACCTAAGAGAGAAGGTTTAAGTGGCACATGATCCTTATCTTTCTATGCAATAATAATTAATAATAATAGTAGCTAATATTTCTCCAGTGACTACGTTTTGCAAAGCACCTTATAAATATCTCATTTCATCCTCATGACAACCCTGAGAGGTAGATACTATTGTTACCATTTTTCAAATGGAGAAACTGAGGAAGACAAAGGTTAAGTGACTTGCCTAGAATCCCACAAGTAGGAATTATCCCGGGCTGGATTGAACTCTAGACTACAGGTCCTGGTCTAGTACCCTCTCCCCGCTGGACCACCCAGCTGCTCAAGTTAGAAGAGGATTTGTGTGGAAGAGGGTGTAGACTATGTCTCAGTGTGTTCACATGTAAAATAAAGCATTCGGACTAATAACAAAAACAGGACTGTCCTCTGAGGTCCTTTCTAGCTCCTGATCTATGGTCTAACATTTTATGAATGTGTAAGCCTGTGAGGACAGCCTGACAGTGGCTCTTGGCAACAAATAATTCAATAAGGATTTATTAAGCACTTACTATGTGCTGGGTACTGTGTTAAATGATGGAAATCCAAAGCCAGTCCTTGCTTTCAAGGAACCAACATTCTATCAGGAAAAACAATATATATACTGATTAGTTAATAGAAAATAGGAACAAAGTACCTACAAAGTAGTTTCCAAGAGTACAAGTAACTAAGGAAATCAGGATAAACTTCTTATAGAAGGGTGTCCTCAAGCTGAGTTTTTTAGGCAGCCAGCAATTCTAGGAGGTGCAGATAAGGACTAAGAAGGAAACATCTTCCAGTCAAAGGGCCCACGCAAAGGCATAGAGGAGGGGGATGGAATCTCATAAATGCGGGACACAGAATAGCAAACAATCCAACACAGCTAGACTGTAAACTTCATGAAAGAGAATAATGAGCCTAGAAAGATAGGCTGGAGCCAGATATGACTGGAAGGAATCTAGTCCAATATCCCATTCTACAGATGAGGAAATGGAGGTTCAGAGGGATTGTGACTTGCCCAAGGTCCTACAGTAAGGGGCAGATTGTTCAGTCATTTCAAGTCATGTCCTACTCTTCATGAACCCATTTGGGATTTTCTTGGCAAAGAACTGAAGACCTTTGCCCCTTCCTTCTCCAGTTCCTTTTACAGATGAGGAAACTGAGGCAAATAGGGTTAAATGACTTGCCTAGGGTCACATAGCTAGTAAATGCCTGGTGCCAGATTTGTACTCAGGTCTTCCTGACTCCAGGCCTGGCACTATCCACTGTATATTTCAAATCCACTGACCTAAATTCAGTTGTTAACTCCAAATTCAGAGCTCTTTCTTTGTACCTACAGTAGTAACTATATGGATGATCCTGTAGGATAGTATTACCCAAATGATTTGTAACCTGATGACAATTGGTGGAGAGAAAAATGTAGGACTGATGGTGCTTCTGACTTAACATCATTGCCTAAGGAACCAAGAATGACTACATGGCTATACAAGACACTCTTCCCTTAGAAACATTTCATTCTTTCCACCTGTGAATCACCTTGAACAGGTGACTCTTTTGTGATCCTGCAGACCTACTGTACCCTGTGACCTCACTTTTTCCCCAGCATGCTTCAACACATGGTTCATCAGCCCTAGCTGTGGCTTAGAGGAAGAGAGAATTCCCTGAAGCTGAGACCCCAGGCAGAATTCACAAAAAAAAAAAACAGTAAGAAGCTTCATTAACATTTCTACCTGTTTCTGTTTCTTTTTCTCTTTAACTGGGTTCCCACCTTCTAACTCTGTTTATAAGACAGAAGCTACCTATCTTTTTCTGCTATCTTACCCTGCTCCCTGAAAATATGTTTTTTGTTGAAATTTGTTTTATTATTAACTAGTTAATTAATATTATTATATTTTATTAATTTATTAGTGCTTATGAAAATTATTGATATTTCAATAGTATTGTAATTGGCCTTTTATTCTTAAATGCAACCCTGTGATGTAGCTAATTCAAGAGTTGTTATCCCCATTTTACAGATGAAAAGACATACAGAGGTTTAAATTTTAAGTAACTTGTTCATGGTTGCATAGCTAGTATATATCTACATCTATATCTGTCCATTTTGGATAGATATAGATGTAGATATATACATCAAAGGTTGGATTCAAACCCAGGTCTTCTTGATATCAGATCCAACACGCTTTCCACTATACTTTGTTGTCTCTATAATTAACAGAAAGTGGGCAATGTTTACAAGTGTCTTAATAGATAATCCTGGTCCTATGGGAAAACAAACAGAAAGTGAGGCCAGTCATAAGCCTTGAAGGAACCTGTTCTTGTTCTCAAAGTTATGCAAGCTAATTCTTTCTGTTATGGAGGTTAAATCAAACTCAAGGTTTCAGGATGATAGACTTGGTTTGACAAAGTTAAGACTTGGGGGCCTTAGCTCTTCTAACCTTAACCATTCAAATTTAGGGTAGGTCTACATGCTCAGGGACAGAACTCAACCAATGCAAACATGATGGTTTGGGGTCTCTGTGACACTTTAAGACAGGTGTACAAGTTGTAGAGAATGGGAATTATTGGGTTTCATTCTTTCTTAGATTTGTAGCAATAAGGCAATAATCAATAAACCTTTATTAAGTACCCACTATGTGCTGGGCACTGGGCTAAGCAGTGAGAATACAAATAAGCAAATAAAAGGCAATCCCTGCCCTCAAGGAACTTACAATCTAATTAGAGAAGACAATATACAAAAAGAAGATGTAAAGGGGAGGGGAAACATAATCATAAAGTCAGAGCCATCAAATAATTGTCTTGGCCCAGTTCTGCTGTGATGCAATTCCACCTACAGAACCACCAAATGCCAATGTTGGAAGGGACTTCAAAAGGCATCCAGTCCTCCCTTCAGTGAATACTCATGTGAATGTCTTTGGAGGAATGAAACTAAAGATGTGAAGTGAAAATGAGGACCTGACCTTTCCCTTTTTGAGGAAGGGGCAGGGTGAAAGGAAAGAAAGATGTTCTAATATTGCTCATTGTATATTGGACTGCTTTCTTTTTTTTAAAAAATTTAGATGCCAGTAAACCACACCTTTGAGGAAAAGTGGGGATTTATCAGAATGACTAATCTATTTGGGAGCAGGAAGGTGGATGGAGCAAACATTTAGGGCCAGGAAAATGTCCATTGTTCATTGGGTCCAGGGTGTGTCTGTTATCTTAATTCTGCCAATGAAGTAGGAGCTACAGCTCTCAGAAAAGGAAACAGGGAGAGGTCTGAATAGGATAGAGGTTTCAGTAAGAAAAGAAGAAGTTGGAGGATGAGAAGAAATATTATGAGGACCTAGGACCTAAAACTTCAGATAATGGAGCACAAAGATACTGACTACGTGGTCCTGGACCGCAAGACCTCCAAACAGAAGGAACAAGAAGGTGGAGAAGTCAATTTTACAATAAAATGCAAAGGTATATATATCATAACAAATTAAGGCATTCACTTTAAACAGCCCAACCACAGCAAGCAGGGCAAACCAACAGTAAGAATTAACTTTAGTGATCATAGGATCTTAAAATGAGAAGTAGGGGTAATCTAGGACAATACCCTCATTTTTCTTTTTTTTAATCTTTTAAAATATTTTTGCTCATATTTTCTGTTTCTTGCATTATCCTTTCTTCTTCCCTTCCCAGAGAGTTATTCCATATAACAAATAGTATTTTTAGAGAGGGGGAAAAAAAATCAGTACAATTGATTGATATCCTGAAAAAGTCTGAAAACTTGTGCAATCTATAACACTTGTGGACCTCACACCTACATGAAGGGGTGGGGAAGGCGTCCTCTCAATTCTTTTCATTTGAATCCTGCTTGGTCTTTATAATTTGGTTACATTCATTTGTGATGGTGTGTGTGTGTGTGTATGTGTGTGTGTGTGTGTGGCTGGTTGTTCCTTCCACTTATGTTGCTGTAGTCATTGTGTACAGTCTTTTCTTGGCTCTACTTACTCCATTATACATGAGTCCATGTAGAACTTTTCATGCTTCTTTGTATTCATCAAACATATACCACAGTAATATACCTCTACATTCATATAACACTTAAACATTTCCCAATTGATGGACATGTACTTTGTTTCCAAGTCTTTGCTATTACAAAAATTGTTACAATAAATGTTTTGGCATATATGAGGATTTTCTTCTTATCAATGACTTCCTTGGTGTATTAACCAAGTAATGGATTCTCTGGTTCAAAGAACCAGTACACTAATTTTCAAAGGAGAAAATCAGTCCTATTTCCAATGTACCACGGATAGGCAAAACTTTAAAAAGATGCATTACTATCTGCTTTGCTGCTTTACCCTAAGGCTCAGTAGGCTTTTGTCTATCTCTTTAGAATTTGAGCTCCTTTGAGAGAAGGGAATATCTTACTTTTCAATTGGTATCCCCATCACTTATCAATTAGCACCATGCTTGGCTTAGAAAGCACTTAATAAATGTTTTTCATTTGTTCATTTTATTAGGTAAAACCATCACGTTAACATCACTCTACCTCTCCAAATTTTGTATGTTTTCCCCTGCTCTGCCCCTTCATTGAACTGATATTACATCTATAATCTGAAACACACTACTCAATATTTTAAAATATTTCTGGGTTACTCTCTGCTTGTATGGTTTAAGAAAAAAGTACGTGTCTGCTGACAGAGAGTCAGCTAAGGTAAGTACAGAAAGGCTTATCACCAGTAGGATGGCCACTAGATAATAAATTATTTATCTATGGTAACCCATAATCAAAGTAAAATTTAAACAAATTTTTGTTCCTCTTTATTCTGTGTGTTCCCTTTCTACTTTTTTATTGACAGTAGAAGAATAGCTAATGGAAAGAGGGAAAGACAGAAGGCATTCAGAAACACTCAGTTTTTAGACCATCTCTAAATATGATATTAACTTTTGGTCATCTAAATGTAAGCTCTTTGTTGAACAACAATAAAAAAATAATTCACATTAATACAGCCCTTTAAGGTTTACAAAAAAAGGTTTTACACACATTAGCTCATTCAATCTGTGTAACATCCTTATGAGCTAAGTACTGTTGCTATCCTTTACAGATTAGTAAAGTGGGGTTCTGAGAGGATGTGACACAACCACGGTCACTAAACTAGTAAATACCTAAAGTGGGGGAAAATCTCCCATAAAACTCTTGTCTTCCTGACTTCAAGTCCGTGACTCTATCCACTATGCAATGTGCTTTCTGTCCAATGACCTGGAATATTGTTGTCACTAAAACTTAAGTCAAAGATACAAAGTACCTGTAGCTAGGCGGCAAGATGACTGAACCAATAAAAGGGATGGTAGAGTTGGCTTATCATGTGTCCAGTATCAATAAGTAACTTCGTTTCATGGGATACTTTGATCAGCTTAGCTTGTAGCGCTAAGAAGAGACAAGCACTAAATGCTAGCCTTTCAGAGTTAGAAGAAATCTCAGTGTCCATCTACTCTAACTCATGCCTAGAGAAAGGATCCCCACTAAGTATTCACCTACTCTATCTAAAAATTTCTTTAAAGGGGAAACTCAACCTCCTGAAGCAGCTATTTCTACTTTTAGATAATAGTTGGTTTTAGGAAATTTTCCCTAATATTAAGCATAAATTTGCTTCTAACCTTCTTCCATCCATTGTTCAATTTCTGTCCTCTGAGGCCCCAAAGATAAGATCTAATCTTTCTTTTACATAATCATTTGTATACATTTGTATACAAATTTGTATTTGTATAGAGAGCTATTGTTACCCATAAGTCTTCTCTTCTCTAGAACAGACATCTCTACCTCCTTCAGCTAATCCTCCTAAGACAGACATGGACTTTTCAACATTCTAGTTCCTTGCTTCTGTTTTCTCTGATTTATCAATGGTAGCTTCAGTATCCAGAGCTAAACATGATACTCCAGATGTGTTCTGAGGAGTAGTACAGCAGAATTATTGCCTCCTGGTTGCAATTTCTGAACCAACATCTGTTGCAGAGGTTAAGGGGATAGAGAAATTCTATGAGAAATTTGTTGAGTTCCTCCAGACTAAGTCAATGTGCTTTAATATTCAGTAACTTCAACGTATAAGTAGTAAGAAGAGTAAAGTTTAAGGTTAAGAAATTAAGATCAAAAAGCTTACATGTAGACAACTCATACCTATCAGTCAAGATCACTCTCTTCAGGATGAGAATGGGAAAACACTGCATATGACAAGGAAAGAGCAGTAGCATGAAGGAAAAAAGTGAAATTGATTCTTAAGAGATTAAAAAAATTCCTGATATGAGAATCCCTTCGGATTGAAGAAAGAATATTGAATACTCTGATTGAATTGAACACTGAATCCTTAAGAGACTCTGAGAGTCCTTTCAGATTCCATACTGAATATTAAGGCTTACTGACTTAGTCTAGAGCATCTCAATACATTCCTCATAGAATTTCTCTACCTCTTCACCCTCTGCAGCAGATGTTGGTTCAGAAATTGTAGTGGAGGGGATCGTTGTGCTGTGCTGCTCATCAGACCTCATCTGGAATATTCCTGTTCAGGAAAGAAGTGACTGGATGACAGCATCCATCAGGCAGTCAAAGGTCAAGTTCAAAGAAGTGAGCAAAGGCCAGTAGTACTCTAGAGCCAGGCAAGCAAGCAAGGACCAGAACCCAGGGAAGCAGGGAGTACAGATCAGGAATTCAATCAGCTATGTCCAGGCAACAGGAATTCAGGACAAAGAATCTGGGAAAACAAAAGATCAAAGTCTAGGGAAGAGTCAGAATTATATTCACATGTCACCAACCAAAAGAATGGGATCTGATGTTGAGCCAATGACCTCTGAAGGAAAAGTTCATTCTCTGTTTCCTTCCTGCAGCCAGATGTGGTTTCAGAGTATGGACAAACTAAGTCTAAAGATGAGGGGAACAACTGGGTATATCTGGCTAGAGAAAGAAAGAGGGGGGCAGGAAGTTAGGTATCTCCTGACATTTGGATGTATATGATGTATTAGGGATAAATATTATCAACATTTTTATAATAATCATCATCACTCCAGAATTAAAGAACATGGAAAGAAAAGGGCTTAAGCCTTCATCTGTGCAAGTGGCTAAGAATGAAGACCAGGATTTGTCACCTTGAGAAGTTAATACCATGGAAAAGTTTCTCTGGAAATCAAATGATACAGAGAACCTTTCCAAAGAAGGGCAAGTTTTCCACTAAGGAAAACCATGTCATTGTGGAATTAGATCCAATGGTTCAGATAAGGCAGGATCAAATATATGGGAAAGAGACTGTAAGCTCCTTGAGAAGAACACATTTCTATTTTTATCATTTTATTCTCATACCCTATCACAGTGCCTTGCATATAATGATAAGCAAATAATAAAAATAAATACATTAATAAATTATTGTTGATTTAAATGAAATGCAAAGTGGTACAGACCATGACTGAAGGACTATAGCTGGAAATGAGATTTGGGTTCCTGGAACCCTATAATCCACTGGTTATTAGGTGCAGCAACTTCTCTTGACCACCTATGCTTCTATTTGTTTTCTGAAGCTAGGGCATGGCCTAGACACCTCATTTTGTTTGTGAAACTCTGGCAGTTTTAAAACGGACGAGGTTAAGTACCTTATGGTATCTGAAACGTGGTCATATAGATGGTGTTTTCCAAACTGGTTGACCCAATCATTTTCAAAATCACTGGTAAATTTCCTAGAGTTTTGTCAAATAATCCATTCTTCCTATCTACAAAATACCTCCTTCCTCTGTTCAGAAACAATGCCCCTGTGATAAAATGGAATGAAGGCATGGGCTTCACAGGGGTGGGATTGTCACTTCTACTGAGCCTCTAGCCCATAACCACACCCTGTATCGAGTTGTGTCATGATTGTGCTCCCCAAAAAATAGTGATTTTGAAACACTTCAACTTTTCAAAACCTCACTTAAGGCTTTGAGCTCACAGGCGCAGTTACATTCTTTTGACTGTCCATCCCTTAACTGCACATATATACACACCACACCATATACCCTATCCTTGGCCTCCAAGGAATCTGTTTCTGAGCATGAGAGCAACAGACATCACCCAGAATTCAAAGTTTTCTTGTAAAAATGTCAATTGCAATAAAAGGAACCTGGAGCCAGGCTGGCAGCCCCAGCGGCTGTTAAAGGATGAAATCAGCAACTTAGCCTCTGTGTCTACATGACACCAAACAGCCCGTTAAAAGAGTGAAGAATTCAGTCAGCCATCCAGATGTTTTGTCCATACAGGACCAAACATACTTATATTTTTGAAAATCCAGATGTCTGCCATCACATGGAAAAGCTGGGCAGTGTAGTATATAAATAGTACTAGGCTGAAACTTCCAAGGCCTGGATTCAAATCTAGACCCTGAAACTTACTAGCTATGTGCTAGTTCAATTTCCACTTCAGTAAAAGAGGAAAAAATAGTTTCCCTAACCTTCACCTTTATGGGATTGTTGGAGTGGGAGGGTCACTGTGTAAACTGTGAAGTACTGGGGAAATGTGAGTCCAGTCATTATCATGCAGAGCAAAATTCATGCATTTAGAAGTATCTGAATGTTTGTCGTCCTCTAGACACCTTTAGGCTGATGAACAGGGAAATCTAAAGATTTTGGACAAAATACTTTTTTCTCTGCAATCAAAAACTACTCCAGAGAGATCTTTTTGAAAGAGACTTTGAAAGAGATCTATTCTGCTAGATAAGTGATATTTAGTGGGACAAAGATAGGTGGAGTTGTGGATAGAGTCTAGACCTGAAGTCAGGAATATGACCTTAGACACTAAACTGGCTGTATGACCCTACGCAAGTCACTTAACCTCTATCCACCTCGGTTTCCCCAACTATAAAAAGGGGATATTAATAGCACTTACCTCCCAGGGTTGTTGTGAAGATCAAATGAGAACTTATTTGCAAAGTTCTCAGTATCTGGTACATAGTAGGTGCTCAATAAATGGTTGTTTCTTTTGTTTCTCTTTTCCCCCACAAACCTAGAAGGTGATCTGCTTCGAGTATTTAGACCTAAACTGTGGGCAACCCAACAGAGTCTACTCCAATTTCAAATGGTTCAGAGATTTTCCTATCCATTCCCATTCCTCCAAATCACTAGAAAATCAATTCATTTCTGTGGTAGACTCAGAGTTTGGGGTCCTGGGAGTAAATCTAAATCTCAAGACTGAAAACTAAAGCCTCCTCAAACCTCCCCAGAAGAGCCAGACTCAAAAGGCTTGGGGCCTGTGCAAACAATATACATTCAAGGGAATTCTTCTATGAGGATGCCATTTCTGCATGAACAGGGATCATGGTAGTGTAGACTAGTCTCTTGGTCTGAGGGGGGAATAATAGAAGGGCTCTTTAATAAAAAATTAGACCCCTCACCATTTTCTTTGAAAGTGCCTACCATCTGGAGAGGCATACTTTGCACCACTATAGTCTCTCGAATGTATACTCATGATCTATTGCTTATGTCCATCTCTCCTGTGCTCCCACAAGTCTGCAGCAATAAAAAGGAGCTCCTGAGGACAGCATGTGCAAGGGAATTTAAAAAACAAAACCGCAACATAATAAAAAGAACAATAAGAAAAGCCTAATAAACCCGGGATGAAACACAGTCATGTGAAAGAGAAGATCTGAACATCTGTACTTTTTCTTATTTATAACCATGTCATGAAAACAGGAAAAACAGCATGCAAGACCACAAGTGGAATTTTCTTTAGGCCCCAATTCTGCTTGTGGATTTCCACTCGGAAGAAATTGACCGATTTGATTGTGTTCCATAGGTATGTAATATACCATTCATTATTGTGTCATGCATCCTATGATTGTGAGTTACTTTTTCTTAGTCATTGTTATTTATTCTCAGGAATGCCCCTATCCTGCATACATCTGGATTTATAAAGTTAGCAGCAAAGGAAAAAGCAGGACCCATCTGACCCTTCCTCACTTCTGGGCTCTGTGGATCCTTTTAAAATTATATTCAGTCCCTTTCTTCATTGTGCATGAGTGTGTGTGTGTGTGTGTGTGTGTGCCTGTGTGTGTATGTATGTCTTTTCTTGTGAACTGGATTCTATGACTCAATCTTTTTATTATTATTTTAATGTAACAGTGTTCATGATAACAACTGTCTTTGCACCAAATTAAGTCATCAATACTCTCATTGTAAAGTTAATCATAATATTAGTAATCACTAATATGTACACAATTTGGTCGCCTTAAAGGAGACACATCTGCTTTTCTTGGCAGTGGACAATTTCCAAGCCCTCACTTGATACCATGTGCGTGTCTAACTTCTGTTCATAACAATAGCTTTTATCCTTAGGGTTTGGTAGTATAGTTAATTGATGCCTTTATCTTTTCGTGAAAGATGCCAGCTCAGATCAAAAAAATAAAAAATAAAAACCAAAACATACTACAAAGGCTTGGCTTTGTGTCTGGTGGAAATTGAGCGCCTCAAAGCCTGACTCAGGAGTAGAGGAAAATAAAGATTGCTTTCATCCACGTTGCTGAACATTTTGCCTATATCTTTTTTATTCCCTGTTACTATCAAAAATTTGGTAAAAATCAAAGGGGAGGTGTCTAAGAGCTGAAAATATGAGTGTGTGTGCTACAGGAAAAAACAACTTAAAGAGAGAGAATAACAGACGGAGAGAGAGACAGAGAGACAGGGGGATAGAGACCGAGAGACTAAGAAGAGAAGGGGGAAGAAAGAAGGGATGCATAGTCCAAGTGTTTGCCCATAGGACTGGTTTTCCACTAGGGCAAGCAGTAGAGTGCCCTCAGAACTCACATTATTCATTCAGTCTTTCAGCAAGGCACAATCTGATTTAGTGGAAAGGCCACTGCTCTAGGAGTCAGAAAACCTGAGTTCTGGTCACAACCCTTCTAGAAACTACCTAGGGGTCATTTAATGCCTCTATGCCTCCTCTATAAAATGAATGGAGCTGAACTAGATGATATCTAAGGTCTCTTTTCACTCTGAATCTAGTCAATATTTGTTGAGCACCTCTATGTACCTAACACTATACTTTTGATAGAGAAGTTAATTTTTGTATATACATATATGTGTATACATACACACAAATATGTATAATCTATATATGGGGTGTTCACATATATGTCATATACATATGCGTACATAAATACAGACACATTGTATATGTACACAGGTATAAACATATATACACATGCCTCTCTCTCTCTCTCTCTCTCTCTCTCTCTCTCTCCCCGCCCCTCTCACCTGGTTTGTTTAGATAGTCAGGGAGGCAGCATCACGCAATGGAAAGAACATTTAGTCTGTAACCGGTTTGAAACCCAACCATTTACCAATGCCTTTCACCTCTCTGGGTTTTTGTTTCCACATTGGAAAAATGATGGGATTGGTTGGATCAGTTAACTTTTAAGGTGTTTTCCAGTTCTAGATTAATAGTCCTATGATCTACTAATAGATATATCTTTGACAGATTCCAATCCATAAGAGATAAAATCACAGATTCTTTCCAAAATTATGTGATTGACCCTAAATGGGGGTATGATATCTGTAGAATGATTTTAGTTCCCAGAATAAAAGGTACCAGTTATCTTCATTATTATCAAAGTCAAATTATATTTTTAAATTATAAACTTCTTCAGGGTAGAAAATGTCCCTCTTTTGCCTTTACATACCTAAGCCTAATACAGCCCCTGGTACACAGAAGGTACTTAATAAATATTTATTGATTTGATTATATTCATTGAACTGAAATCTGAATCGAGGCTTTTTTTTAATATGACTAAGAAAATCAAATTTAATTTATTTTCAACACTACCTTTAAAAATCTGATTTTTCAATTTCCCTGTCCATTTAGCGCACTTATCAACACTAATTTCACAAACATAATTGATTTCATTTAATGTCTGAAATATTCAAATGAGCATATTGAACACTTATTTTCTTATGCCATAAAAATCCTGGGTAATATTAATGTCTCCTCACCCAGGAAGTATTTCCTACTGGCCAAGATTCTCATTCTTTCTAAAACTTTTCACAGTAATCCATCTATTTCTGCTCTATCATTATGAAGGCAAGGTACTTAACTTGTAGGTATTTAATTTATACATATAAATATAATCATATATATATATATTATGTATGTAAATAACAACATGTTTTGTGTGTGTGTTTTAATCAGACATATAATTTCATTGGTGTAGAGTCTCTGGGTTAGGAAACTCCTTGTACCAAGTGAATGGAAAACTGTCTATAACTTACAGCCTCAGAGTAACTAGGACACTGAAAGGTGGTGACTTGTCCAAGATAACATAGTATGTGTCAGAGGCAGGACTGGAACTCAGATCTTCCTGATTCTGAGACCCCCTCAAACATGTATTGGTTGAACATGCAAGTTTGAATAGGCCTTAGGGATCATCTAGGCTAGGGGTTTCTTAAGCTTTTTTTGTGTCACGGACCCCTTTGCCAATATGGTAAAAAACAATGGATCCCTCAAAATAATGTTTTTAAATGCAGGAAATGAATACCTAAGATTACAAAACAAACTAAGGTTAGCGAAAATATAAGTATATGTTTTCCCCCAATCAAATTCACAGGATCCTTGGAAAATGGCACATAAAATTATCCCTCCTTTATTTTAGAGCAGAAACCAAGCCCTGAAAGACTTAATCCATTGGTAACTGGAATGTGGCCTTGTGTTAATTGCTGCTGATAGCCTCAGTTACCCCCTAGCCAAGCCTAGTCTTTCCACAACTTCCTTCTTTCCAGTTCTATACTTAATCAGTTCAACTGATACTCCTAACACATGAATTTGACCATGTTACTTCCCTGCTTGAGAAATTTCAGTGGCCCACTGTTACTTCTAGGATAAAACATAATATTCTCTCTTTTACTTTTAAAACCCTTCTGGGTCCAGACTATCTTTCCACATCACTTTCCTTCATGAACGGTATACTTGCTTGCTAATTCCTGATACCCACCATTATTTTTCTCATCTCAATGGGATTGTGGGAATGATAAAGAAGGGATGGCTTTTAGACATGGGACATTTTGAAGGAAAAACAGCCGAAACCTGGTAACTGAAAAGGGAAGGAAAGGGCTAAAGACCACATGAAGTTTTCATGTTCATACAGTAACTGAGATAATGGAGGAGTCATTGATAGAAAAGTTGGGGAGAGGAACTGGTTGAAGAAGCAGAAAAAGGGTAAGATAATGAGTCCACATTTAGATACACTGAGTTAGAGTGGTGGGATTGCTTTTGTGGAGATGTCCTGGACAAGGTTGGCAACACTAGATTGACTCCCATAAGAAAGGCAACAGCTAGAGAAAGAGATATGAGCGTTGCTTACATAGATGTGATCACTGAACCCAGGTCTCCTGACTTAGTCCAATATTCTTTACAGCATACTATCAGGACTTGATGCTTTAGGGTCACTTTGGACATCTAGCAGAACTTCTCATAGGGGCTGTTCTCAAGGCAAGGCCTTGGACAAGCAGCATCAAACTGTAATAGAAGCTATTATTGGATAGTAATATTGATGTCTGAGCAGAAGTTTGCTGGTAAATCTTTAACAACAGGTTTTCTGGGGGTGGGGGAGCATTTCGCAAAAACTTGCTTTTAAGTTTAATTTGCATTGCTAACATTTTACCCATCACTTTCTTAAGTCTAGAAATTAACCTAACAATAAGTCCATTCCTGATTTTTGCCTGTTTCTGAGGTATAATTGCTCACATTGAAAAATTAACAATTGGCTCTCTCACACTAGTTCAAATTAGCTCCAGCATATCCTGTGTCTGTTTTCTCGATTTCAGATGATTTCTGCAGCAAAACATCCAAATCTTCCGATCAAGAAAAATGTACTAAGGTGGGAAAACAACAGTTTTCAAGCTTTTCAAGTTGTCTCTATCTACTGATATATTTACATAAAACTATTATAAAATCATCTGTATGATTTAACAAAGACGCACTTAGAGACCACTTTTCTGGTCTACCTAGCAAAAGAGATAGACTATCTTTGGAGTGAAAGCACCCCACGATTACTTAATGCTTTGTTTGGAACACAAATCAATCCAGTTCTGATTTTGCAAGTGTTGTTGAGAGAGGTCTTATGTTCTGACTGCCCCACCTAAGCTAAATTTACTGCCTTCAGTCAAGTATTCTATATTTGTTAGCACTGACTTCTGGCCAGTACTTAACCAATAAGTCCGACAGAACACTGAGACCATTCTCTCCCTCCTCAAATTTTCTTCATCTGGATCTCCCCTTTTCCCCCTCAGCATTCTGCCTTATACTTAATCATATAATAGAGTTCATAAAGAAGCTTATATCCTATCACACTATTGAACTGTAAGTTTCTGGAGAGTAGGGACCGTATCCTTTTTCATCTCCATATCTCCCCTAATAGAGCAGGGCCTAGCCACGTTATAGGTAGTTTTCAAAAAAAAAAAATCTGCTGAATATGTTTGTTTTTATTCATGGATCAAGTTCTTGTTGGAAATTTCTCACTCCATAATGCATTACTATGATTTTCCAACAAAATAAAGTCATATCTTCTTTTCACCCTATTAAATTAGCCCATGTGGCTTTATTTAAATTAGTTAAAGTGTACACTCTTTAAATGTACTGGACACAATATTGCATCCCATTCCTTGTTACAATTCTTCAGTTCATGAATTAAAGCATACTCCAAACATAAAAGTGTTAGGCATTCTTCAGGCCCCATTGTTTAGGATATTTCCTGGCACTTCAACCACCCTGTGTTTCAGGTTTGTCTCCATTCCAATTTTAGGCTCTAAATCAGAAGTATTTTTTTAAAGGATTCCCATTAAGCATTCAGAAAGAGAAAAGGCATCTCGGAACTTGATGTCAATGTCAATTACAAAGCTGGGCAAAGTCTGGGTTATATTGACCCTGGCCATCAGTATCAGAGGCATTTAAAAAAATGTATCAGAAATAATTTGTTTGTTTGAAAACAGGGTAATCTCTTTGTTTTGCCAGTAAAAATAAAGATTTGAGCAACAAGGCAGTGGAATTTATTCACCACTACCCTGTATTTCCTTAAGAAAGCAAGAATTGTGTGTTCCTCACAAGGATAGCATACAGTGAGTATCTGTAGGTTAGATATACTGGCAACAGCCAGTCAACTTGTAACTGAAAATCTAAAAGTTTAACAGGAAATCTAATAATGAAACTTGCAGGATTATAGAGCTGATAAAGCAGAAAAAATAGTAGGTGGAAGCTGTTAAGAAGCATTGCTCAAAGAGGCTGCTATATCGTTGATAAATTTCTTGAGATATGGAGGGTTCCTCCTTCTCTTGTCAATTTATTTATTTATTATCCATGATCTTCTAAGATAATGCCATGCCATGTTTGATCATCAACAAGGCCACACCAGCAGACTTTTCTGCTCAGGAATTTTTCCCTAAAGTCATAGAGATTTCAGGTTATCTCAGTGTCATGTGGGGTACTAAACTGTACAACAGAGAGAGAGATAGAGCAAATGCCAAATGAGGAGCCTAGTTAAGGTGGACTTTGCTCCTCTTGAGGTGCCTTGGGGGGCTAGGCATTATAGGAGGAAAGGGGAGTAAACTATGGCTGAAGCAGGACAGGCTACTGTGGAAGAAAAAAAGGAATGGAATCTTCTGATTTAAAAATGTCCAGGCACATGAAGGTTGGAGGCATTACTGATAGTATTGTGAAGAAGAAGAAGGAGAAGAAGAAGAAAAAGGAGAAGAAGAAGAAGAAGAAGAAGAAGAAGAAGAAGAAGAAGAAGAAGAAGAAGAAAGATAAGGAGAAGGAGAAGAGGAAGAGGAAGAAGAAGGAGAAGAAGAAGAAGAAGAAGAAGAAGAAGAAGAAGAAGAAGAAGAAGAAGAAGGAGGAGGAGGAGGAGGAGGAGGAGAAAGAGGAGGAGAAGGACAAGGAGAAGAAGAAGAAGAAGAAGAAGAAGAAGAAGAAGAAGAAGAAGAAGAAGAAGAAGAAGAAGAAGAAGAAGAAGGAGGAGGAGGAGGAGGAGGAGGAGGAGGAGGAGGAGGAGGAGGAGGAGGAGGAGGAGGAGGAGGAGGAGGAGGAGGAGGAGGAGAAAGAGAAAAAGTCTTTGAAACATCTTTTAAAATACATAGAAGTAAGTTCAGAGGGAAACAAAGACAAGTCAAGCAACATTAAAATAACATGATGAATTTTAGTAGGGGCAGCTAGGTGGCACAGGGGATAGACTTTGGGAATTGGGATCAGGAAAGCCTGAGCTCAAATATTACCTCAGCCACTATCTGTGTGAGCCCAAAGAAGTATTTAGCTTCTTTCAGCCTTAGTTTGCTCATTTGTAAAGTAGAGGTAATAAATAATTTAATCCCTACATTACAGGGTTACTAGTGTGACGACCAAATGTGATAACATCTGTAATGTAAAGAATTCTGCAAACTTTAAAGCACTATATAAATATCTGCTATTATTAAATATTTTTAAAAGCAAGCTATCTGGAACAGAAATGAGGGTTTTTTATATAACCCTCTTCTGTTCTATACTTCTTTCTTTCAAGTTCAGAATTTTAAAAAAATTAAAGAAAAAATATATACCCCAAAATATCTTAAACCAAGTCAGAAATATAATAATTTCATCTTTGTTTTTCTACTAATTGTCAAGGGAACTTTGAGTAAGTCATGCAACCCCTACATGCCTCAATTTCCTGTTCTTCATAAAAGGGGCAGTGATGTTCATGAGAGCTGTGTGGCTTGGTGTGGTGGCAAGACTGTTGGTTCTCCCATTTACTATCTAGATGACTCTGGACAAATTACTCCACCCTTCTGAGTCTTGGCCTCTGAATCTGTAAAATAAGAGTGCTGGACTAGATGATTTTTGAGGTCCCCTGTTTTACCACTAAACGTTTTATCTTTGTTTTCAATTATCTGTTAAACTATGTTCTTGGATAGTGAGGATTCATTAGTTTGCATTTTCAAGGGGTTCCTATTTCTCTGGCTTTCCACAAGGAGTCCAAAAATGCTCTACTCTCGTCACTGCTGTATGGCTCAGAGGTAGGGTTTAGAACAGGGACTAAAGAGGGTCCAGTTAATGGTTATCACTTTGCATGGATACAGAGAAGCTAGGCAGGGATTTCCAAGTAAAAATCACTAAAAATAAGAATTCTGTCTCCAGGCGGCAGTGTGTCGATTGGACAACTTTGTCTCAGCATCTCTAAAGGGGAAAAAAAAAAGGAATCCTGTAGGGTATCTCTCATCAATCAGACAATCAGTGGTTCAACAAGCCTTTTTTTAAACACTCACTATGCACCAGTCAATGCACTAAGAGCTAAGGATACAAAGAAAAAGAACATTCCCTGCCCTCCAAGAACTTAGATTTTAATGGGGTCAATAGAATATACATAAATAGAAACACCCAAGATACATATAGACCAGGCAAAGTCAACAGCAGAAGATAACATAGAGTTCAACTGGTTCATCAAGGGTTCCCTAAATTCAAAGTTTGAAAGTTTCTGGAAGAACCTCAGATGCATGCAGAAGGATAGTCATCAAAATAAATTGAGGCATTTTAAATACCTTTGTGCTTCCCCTGCCAAAGTCAAAGAAGTTATTATTGCAATTGTTAGTAGAAAACATATGTTTTGGGGCCCATGGATGGAGACCTGGATTTGGAGTGTGAAGATTCAGCTCAAATACCATGACCTCTCTCACTTCTGGAAGGATTATAATATCACCTAATATCAGCATTTTGAGGTTTACAGTATACTTTACATGATATTATCTCCCTTGATCTTCACTGCAACCTTGTAAGGGAGGTGCGAGTATTGTCTTCATTTTACAGATGATCCTAAAGCTTAAGAAAATTAAATGACTTGCCTATAATATGAGGTAGGATCAAATCCAGGTGCTCCTGATGGCAAGTCCCCCATTCTACAATTTATTCCATAGTAAAAGTCAACAAAAATAAAAGAAAAATGATGTTTTGCCAGCAGATAGATAGATAGATAGAAAGATTACTAATATCTATAAGCCTAGGCATTAGTCCATTAGACTGTGAGCATTGAGCACCTTGAGGGCAGAGACCGTATTTTGCCCCTTTTTGTATTCTTAGAGCTTGGCACAATGTCTGACACATAGTAGGTACTTAATAAATGTTATTGACTGACTGGTTAGCTAGTTGGAAGTGAGTAATTGACAATTCTCTCTTCCTCTTTCTTTTTCTGTTCAATGAAGGGATCATACTGCTTTGTTTCCAAAGTGTATTTGAACTTTGAATCCTTTGGACTCACTATTGGAAAGTCTGGAGACTACCCTGGGTTACTGGACCTTTGGCTTGCTCTAGAATAAACCAAGGTGGTCTTAGAGAGGTCATTCAGCCAGTCCCAGACTTCCTACGGCCATTGTGACTGACATTCTGTCTGTCAGTCACTCATGATTTTGACGTGACCTTTGGACTCTCCATCTAGGACTCCTCTTGTACCATCTTACTCTCTTTTCCATCCTTGTCTCTGCCTTAGCTAAAATCTTTAGTTTTGAGTAATGTTGTTGTTATCCAATTTCTCCTTCACATCACTTATATAGTGGGTTTCTCCCCCTCAGATGTTAGCCTCTTCCCTGATGAACCTCATTTCATTACCCATATTCCTTTTGTCTCTAGCCTAGGAGTTCTAAGCTCTTTTTGTGTCATGGATCCCTTTGGCAGTCTCTTGAATACTATAGCTCTCTTCTTAGAATAATACTTTATTTTAAATTCATAATCAAAGGAAATACTAACTACAAGAGGTTAATAAAAATAAAGACCTAATTTTTCCCCATCTAAGTTCATAGACCCCCCTGAAATCTATCCATAAACAAAAAAACCCAGTTTAAGAATTCCTGCCCTAGGTCCTACTGGAGGGTACATTTTGATAGAGAGGAGGCTAGAAAGAGCAGAAGGACATGAACTCTCTGGGGTGGGGAAAGGAGAGAGAAGAAACCTTTCAAGGAAGGAAAAGGAAAGAAGAAAGAGGCTGAGTTAGCTGGGAAATTGATGTCAACATTTTGCTCAGGGCTTTACTACTCATATGTCCCATTAGGCACTGGTTTATGAAATCAAAGTGAGTATATGGCTTCAGGAATGATGGATAAAAAGAGGAGGAAAAGAATACCAGTCAACCAAGTAGGTAAAGTTCTCAATTATGAATTTTCTTGTCCTGCAAATCTATTTCTATGCCTTCAGTTCGGTGAACCTGGTGCCTGATTGCAGCATCCTCCAACAAGCTCTAGGCATCTTCAAGACATGTTAGTCACTCACCCAGACTGCTCTCCCTTTGTTGATGACGAACAGGAACCAGGGGCCAAGATTCAGCACTTTTCTTTCTGTAGGATGTTCAATTGATGCAAGAAAAGCTTCAGAACCATGCTTCTATAGTGATTACAGTGAGGAGACCTACAAGTTGGGGAAAGTCAAAGCGAATGGCAGTTAGGAGTGGGAGGGAAAGCCAGAGAATGAAAAAGAGAAACGTTCCTCTCCTGTTGATAGAGTGGCACCTGGGATATAAAAGAATTGGACAGCAAGAATTAAGTTCAAATCCTTCCTCAGTCAGATACTGGCCAGGCGACCCTCAGAGAGTCCATGACCTAAGCAGCTAACACTAGGTTGTAAAACAGGTACCTAGTTTTAATTGATGGTGGTTTTTTCTCCTACTAATGAAAATCAAAGACCCCATTCAGAACTAAGACGTTGGTAGAGAATAACACGTTTCTGTCCCATATTCTGGTCTTCTTGATTTGTTATAAGCCCCTCCAAATGGTTTATTTGAGCTGAGCTGATTTTGACACCTGTGTGTAAAGCATGGCTCTGGAGGCAGAACACCTAGGTTCACATCTCATCTCTGCCATAGATTCTTTGCGTGAACTGGTACAAAGTGCTTCACCTACTTGGGCCTCAGTTTCCTTACAAGAACCCTTGCTTAGATGGCCTCTGGGGAACCTTGCAGCTCATCATCTATTATCCAATGGGCATTTGTTATTGTCACACAACAAAGGCACCTAGCTTGTCTCACTCTAAACCCGGTGGAAATGGTTACAAATAAATGTAAACTGGAGAAAGATGAAGTTGAAGAAAGTTTGTTAGCTACGACTTTGCATTTACAAAAAAAAGATTTTTTAAAAACCTAGCCATTGTAGGAATACGGCTATCAACGTTGTTGTTGTGGCTGCTGCTGTGTTTATTATAATACCCTGACAACTTACATTGCCTTTCTGTGTTTTTCAAGACAAAAGAGCCCAGCTGAGATTTAAACAAAGGAGAATACAGGGAAAAGGAGAGAATACAAGGGGCAAGAATAGTTTGCAGAGAGCCAAAAGTGGAAAAGGAAGTCTAATTCTGTCCTACTTTAGGGGAGAAAAAAAAAGTTTTTTGAGAAATGTAAACAAATCAGGAAATCCTGGCACTTACTCTAGTTCCGATCTGGAGAAACACACCAACCCTATCCCTATGTGAGAGCTGCTGTTTGTGAATGAAATCCAGATTAAATTATTCATTGAGCCTGGCCGCTCCCACAGTGTCCAGGTTTCCTCTTGCCTGTGGCATAGCTTAAACCTTAAAATAATAATAATAAAAAACCATATGCATGTTATTAACTCTCCATATTCAAATGGAAATACAATGCTATCATAAATCTCTCTTTTTCTAATGTAAATTCCTTTCTCCGGCATGAAGCTGCAGGAAAGCCTTGTATCTGAGTAATCTAAACTTGAAAGAGAATTTTTGCTAAACCAGTTATGATAGGGGAAACATGTTTTTCTCTGAGTCTAAAGATTAAAGTTGGTCGTAAAAAGGGGTGGGGGATTGAGGGAGAATTATTGGCTGCTCAGCTAATGATTAGACTTCAAGGACAAATTAAGGGCACAGAAAAGAAAGAGTCCTGGAGATAAGTGAAAACAGTCCCAATAATATTAAATAAAAGCTACATTGTTTATCTGAGGTTGTAATCTCCACCCCCACATTCACCTCCATCTATGCAACCCCCCAATTGGCTACCCCCAAGTGGAGTTCAAACTCCATCAAACAATTCTTGCCTAAGACTAGTGACTGCTTTTCCTTTTCATTCTCCTGTAGCCCCTCCTTTCTGCTTTCCCTCCCTTCCTCTTTCCCTCTGGATCTTCTAATTGACAGTGAGTATCGTTCAGTCTCTTTCAAAAAGGTTCTAACCCAAAAGGGATTTTTAAGTGTTGACTTATTATGAGAATTTACCAAAAGTGCCCAATGTCTTTCCTCTGACCCAGGTCTGCAAAACTGATTTGTTTCTTCTCCCACCCTTACCCCCCTCCCAATCAATTCTTTCATCAATTGCTCTTCTGCACATAATCTTGGCCTGGCCTTGAAGCAACCAATAAATCTGTTTATTACAGAGCTTCAGAGACCAGCTTTAAGGGTCTTCCTAGGACTTTGACATCAATACAAGTCTGAAGTCCAAGATGAGTAACTATACACACAGGGAGTTAAAAAGAGTGTTTTTACTTAGACATGATGGTGAAAAACACGAGAGTGGATACCAGTGAGATAGCTGGAAAGAGTAATTGCTTTGAAGGTAGGGCACCTGCGAAACTTTGGTGTGGTCACTTCACTCTTATCGGCCTCAGCTTCCTCAACATACCACAAGTGAGTTGGCCTATCTGAATTTCAAGGTTGCTTCTGGCTTTAAATCTGATTCGTCTCTCATTTATTCAGTGTGGTTTCTATTTTTGTGTATATATTTGTGCAAACATATAAAGTCAATGGGGGGAAATGGGGGAAGGGAAGGATAAGAACTTGATCTAGTGAAAAGAGGGTTAAACTTAGTCTGATCTCCTGAGTTTGAGCACTGACTCTGGGCATCTATTAACTGTGAACTAGGGCAAGGATTCTCATAAAACGTAAAGCGAGGGTAATGTCTGCCTTACCTTTCTTACAGAACCTCAAGTACTGAAATTCCCAAGGCCTAGTGCATTGTGAGGGCTTTTAACAAAGGACAAAATGATAACAGTTCAGACAAGGCAGAGAACTCCTGGTGTGGAAATTCCATCCATACATACATATCAGACATTGTCAGTGACTTAAAGACTTGGAGAGTTGGCTGAGGCATTGATAAGTGACTTGCTAGCCCCACAGCCAGTGCAATCAAGGTCAGGACTTGAATTCAGATCTTCCTAACTACAGTCAACTCTCTGGTCACATCACCATGCTGCCTCAAGTACATATGTGCACACATCTATAGAAGGCAATTTATATGTATAGAATAGCTAACATTTCCATAGGTTTGGAGTTTATTAAGCCCTTTACATACATCATCTCTGGTTCACAACTCTGTGAAGGTAAATGCTATTTTCATCTCCATCATAAGGATATGAATACTGAGGCCAAAACAGAGTGACTTGCACATTTTTGGAGGGGAGGGGGAGCTCTTGACCTATAATTTCTTTACTATATTAAAGTCCTACAAAGGAAATGAAGATTGGGAACGGTTCTGCATCTTCTAGCTAGAGAAATGCCTAGGTCACAGGGAGCTTAAGTAATTTGCTCAGGTTCCAATGAACCATGGAAGCAGCCCTTAAAACTAAGCCTTTCTGACTGCAAGGCTGAGAATATTCTCAATACCAGATTGCCTGTCCTAATATACCCTTATATTGATAACAATGGTATTGGTGCGTCTTAGTATGGCCTGTATCTTCTTGAATTTGGTTAAGATGTTTTGTCCTTATTAACAGGCCCACAAGACTTCCTTATAATACTTAGAATATAAGCCAAAACATAACTGAGTACTTTCTGAGAAAAACATCCAAACTTGCCTACTACCTTAAAGTAATTTCTTTAATTAATTCCTTTAATACTAAGTGCCTTAGCAGCTCTAAGTCTACCATGATGACAACACTTACCATCTGGGACTTCCACTACTACCAGCTCCTTCTCTTACCCAATATTGACCCTATCTATTTCTGATTCCTTATTTGATGTTTTCTATTAAAGCAGGAACATCTTATGCCACTCCTAGACTTTCAGATTTATGGCCCCTATAGAAACTTTCATATGATCTGCAGCTATCCAAGAGATTTTGGTTTGGATCTCATTGTTATCAAACTCATAAAAATATCATCCATCGCCAGCTTCATCTGCTTGTATAACATAGTCCAGGAGGGGCCCACACTGAAACTTAGGCCCCATTTCATTTCTCTTCCATTCACCTACGCTGGGGGAGGGGAGAGAGGGAAGAGGGGCAGCTCCTGCAGCCATAGCCATGTTAGTGACCTTAATGGAGTGTCATGGCTGCTCACTTGGGTTTTTTTTAAACCACGCCTAGCCTAATTCACATTTTCTTTCTCCACAAAGCTGAAGCAGCATTTCTCATTTCAACCTAGTGTTCCCTAGCCAGCTTTAAGTTGTAACCTCAGTGTAGCAAGAGAAGGGAAACAGGTGCTTGATGTCTGCAGCATCTGGTTTAGATGACCACAATGTAGGGAGAACACCTGCACTGAGCAGGCAGCCAAGTCTTGCCTCCCATTGTATTCCACTAAGCTTTCTGCCTCCAGCAAAAAAAAAAAAAAAAAGAAAAAAAAAGGCATTGTATATCAGATTTGCCAAAGGAACTCCCAGGGAGGTGGGGAGAGACAGGATAACAATCCTGAGACAAAACTGAAGGCTAAGCAAGTCAGTGTGAGGCCTTGATTGTTAGTGACCCCCCAAGACAGTCATTCAAGCCTTACTCCAGGGAGTGAGGACAAATCTGTACCGGCAAAGGACTACCTGGGCAAAGGAGTTTGCTTTGGATCGCCAAGGTTTCTGTTAATGTACAGTCTCACTCCTCCAAATATCATTCTACTTCAGATGTCTAAATCCATAGATTGGAAAGAAAGTATTCCTATGCATTTGATGTTATGGTTTATACAACTTCATTGCTCTGAGAAACATGCCTGGAGCAGCTTGAGTTAACAGTAGAAATGCAAGGGAACTTGAAATATGAAATCCTAAAAGGCTAGAGAATTCCTTTTTCTCAGTGTCCTAGTTTTCAAGATGGAAGTGACTTCCAGGATCATTAAGTCTAAACCTTCTCACTTTACATACCAGAAAACTGATTGGCCAAGGGTCATACAGCTAGTGTCTAAGGAGGCTGGGAGTCAAGTCTCCTCAAACCCAAGTCCAGTGTGTTCCCTCTATGACTATCGCATATTATACAACATTACACTGAAATCCCTCAAGAAATGAGCAAAGAGAATTCATCTGAGCCACCCAAGTGATATGGTATCATGTAAAACATCTGTAGCATCTTCAAACCAAAATAAGGGATGGATGACATTTATCAACTCACATTCAGTGTATCTTCCATGAAAAATAGCTAAGAAGGCACCTCATTTTGTTGGTAAACAGGTCTAAGAATGTCTTTGTGTTTCTTTCCTTTGTATGGAGCGCCAACGAGTGGGCAAGTTATAAAACTACATTCATAGGAAAGCAACATATAGGAGATGTTCATTAAATTAGGGCAACCTTCGGGTCTGGAATCAGACAATTTGCATCTTATTTGTGGGACTTAAGAGATAAAGATCTGGAGAAAATGCATTCTTTTGGATAGGAAGAGAAATTCCAAAGGTATTTGCTTGCATTGTTAAAGGAGAACGGAGGCAAACCACTACAGAAATTGTATACAATCCTAACTTAATTTTTTGAAATTGAACAAATGTGCTTGAAAAATTGCACTGATTCTTTTTGTTTTATATACCACAAATACTCCACAAACTAGCCCACCCTCATACCCTCTCCCTTGTCACAAAAAAACTAGAAAAACAAAATCACCTGACTTAGCTACCATACCTGAGAACATAACCCTCCACACCAGTATCCCCCACCTTTCTATTAAAAGAATAAAGGTGGTTTTAATTTATCATCAAGTCTCTAGAACCAATATTAGTGAATGCCATAAATTCTCTTTTGTTGTTGTTATGCAGTCATGTCTGACTCTCTGTGATCCCATTTGGGGTTTTCTTGGCAAAGACACTAGAGTGGCTTGCCATTTCCTTCTCCAGTTCATTTTACAGATGAGGAAACTGAAGCGAACAGGGTTAAGTGACTTGCTTAGAGTCACACAGCTAGAAGTATCTGAGGTCAGATTTTAACTCAGGGCTTCCTGACTCTGGGTCCGCTGTTCTATCCACTGAGTCACCTTGCTGCCCAATATACATGTATACATGTACACACTCTCTCACTCTCTCTCTCTCTCTATGTATGTATATATACACACATCATATCCATATATATACATATACACACAATATATATATGCATATATTTAGTTTTTTAAATCTTCCTAGCTGCTTTCCCAAATAACACATGTGATTTGATGCCTAGGGATGTTAACAATAGAGTAGATAAATTCACCCTGCAAACTGTGTGTGGTATTTATGACCCAGAATGACAAAAACTGGTAAAAAAAAAAATTCAGATTTTTCTGAATGTCCCTTACAGTGAACTTAGAAATCCTGCAATTCTGTCTCTAGAGATGCTGATGGTAAAATCAGGCCATCAGGTTGAAGATGCTAGACTTCTGGCCTTTCACATTACTGTTCTAGGAACAGAGGAATTTACCTTAAGTCTATTCCAGCAGCATTGTGTTTGGTGTCCCAGTTAGACTTTCCTCAAACCTACATGCCATATTAAAATTGTTTTATAAATGAGCATGTTCTAAATATTGACAAATTGACTTTCCCAGATCTACTGTATGCAATCTCTACTGGGGACTTATCTCAGATTTTGCTCTGGAAAATGTAAGACCATTTTTACTTCATTTCGCAATAGATTTACTAGGGTAACTCTTCTATGGGTGAAAGACATCCATAAACTTTAGGACCCAAAAGGATTACTCAGCACACTTAGCTGCTGCTATCCACATGAAACCAGCAAAGCTCAGCTCCAGTTACTTAAAAGTTTCCTGGTAATTATTAAATAAACTCTGAAGTCTTTCCTTGGCTTGAAAGTGGTTTGTTTAATGACCATTTATTTAAAGATCATTAAGTCTTCGGGGTTCAAGGGTAACAAGGGAGATAATACCATGGCGATGATACCAACCTTCTTTTACAGCATAGGCTTCCCTGGAGATCAGACTTTCTAAATGACTTTGTTGTGGAGCCAGGCTGTTCTATTAATCTGTCTGTCCCAGCCTTCACCTTATGCCCAGACAGTTAATCTAAAAAAGGGGAGAAACTGGTGGACTTATGGGGATAACTAGACTAATACATCTATAAATAACCCTTTTGACAGTGTCAAAGGGGACTATCATGTCACTAAAGATAATTCTCTCTCAGATATGTGGTTGCTAGGGTGTTAAAACACACCTTCAGCTCTCCTCAATTCAGTCATCAAACCTAACTTTTTTTATATGTTTTCTGAATATAAGAAAAATAAGGTGTGCCTGAGATTCTTATAAAAAATAAGTACTCAAGTACTCCCCTTGGGTCAGTCTTCTAGACTCCAAGACTTAAGGGTCAAGAAGACCTGAATTTGACTCCTGCCTCAGACACTTGCCAGCTGTGCGATCCTGGACAACTCATTTAACTTCTCTCAGCCTCGTTTTTCTAATCTATTAAATGGAATAATCATTACACCTCTATCACAGAGTTGTTGTAAAAGTCAAATGAAATGGATGAATGAATAAATGAATGAATGAATAAAGAATTTATTAAGTGCTCACTATTTGCAAAGCATTGTGCTAAGTGCCAGGGATACAAATAGAACAGTTAGCCAGTCTCTGCTATCAAATTCACTTTCTTTTATTTTAATTTATTTAATTTTTAATTGAAGGGATAAAATAAGTGTTTTCATAACATAGTATAATTTTTAAAATGATTGCCTGTGAAATTGCAAATCGATTATCTACAAATAGATAGTATGTTTTATCTTTTTCTTGAGGAATCTTGTGAGGTTTCATTTTAATTGCTTCTTTGACATGAGTCAGGCAGATGGTCTCCTTTTCACTAATACAAATTATTAGGCACAATCAATTATGCAAATCTATTATGTACAACTTGTTACTCCATCTAAATATGTAATCAAGTCATCATGTAAATTTCTTTTTTTCCTTTTTTTAAGGTGCTCACATTCTAATAAGGAAAAGAACACATAGTATATGTAAAGCACTTTGCAAGTTTTAAAGTACTATGTCAATATTAAACATCATCATAATTCTAGCTATCATTTAAGGTTCTCAGTTTTTTTTTAACTTGAAAGGAATACAACATATTAAAATAAATGCACCTATTGGAGAAGGCAACTGTCATTTGAAAAAAAAATTTAAATATGAAGATTTTAATTTTTTTTAATTTCCCAAGACACTTTATTCATTTCTGTACAAGTAAGAAAGAACCTTTCCTCAAATCCAACCTAGTAGAAACTTTTTCAATTATGAGACAACTGGATGACCCTGGGGAGAGAGTGCTGGACTTAAAGTCAGGAGGACCTGAGTTCAAGTACGGCTTCAAACACATACTATCTGTGTGACTCTAAGCAAGTCACTTAACCTCTGTCTACCTGTTTTCTCATCTGTAAAATGGGGATAGTATCTACCACCCAAAGATATTGTGAGGATCAACTGAGATAATATTTATAAAGCATTTAGCACAGTATCTGGCACATGGTAGGTACTCTATAAATGATAGTCTTTAGTATTATTTAGTTTTTGTCTTTGTATCCACAGGCCCCCAGGGAGGCAGGAGCAGCCTTGCTGAGTACAGTTTTTTTATTGATCTTTTCCTTTAATCATTCTCTTGTCCCAGATTTGTCGCTGTCATTTTTAAAAGGAGTACAGCATCTATGCAGAAGTCTCTATATTAGAAGTATAGATCGTTCAACCAGGAGAAATCAAAGCAGACCACTCAGGATTTGGCCCTAATGATTATGGAATTTTCCCAGTGCAAAATTTTAATCATGGAAGATTAAACTACTATAAAATATTGACTACTAGAAAGTTAACATTCAAGGGAAAATGTTAGTTTCAAAAATGAATCCAAATTTTCCAATTCTCCTCTCTTGGGTTAACAGAGAAGAGTATAGTTTTCACTTTTCCTTCTCCCCCAATCTCCCAGGCCTCCCACACCTCCACTACTGTCTCAGAACTAAATTGACCTTCATGAACGTACAGTAAAAACACAGACTTGAACTTGGTCCAAAAGCCTTTTAGCACCACATCATTATGAACTCTGAGGTTATGTTTGAATATAAATTTTCTAATTTTCCTTTACTAGACAGATAGACAACACAAAATCAGTTTGGGCATGTTGGATAGCTTCAGTCTTACAAAGGAAGAAAAAATGGAAAGGCTTTCAAAAATACCTCTGTCAATGTGAAAATTAGTGAAAATGAGAGCATTCATCTGCCTGACTGGTGTCAAAGAAGCAATTAAAATGAAACCTCACAAGATTCCTCAAGAAAAATACAAAACATAAATGATTGGTTTCAAGATTGAGCAAGATTTCCAACAGACAAAGGTGTTTACATGCTTTTGGCATTACACCATAAGGTCATAGAAGCAGACCTGTGAAGTCAATGACTCTGAATGTCAGGGACAGTAGGTTCCTGACTAGTTTCCAATAATCTAGTCTTTTGTTATAAATAAAAGTATAGTGAATTGTGATCAGATCATTAAAAAGAATTATAATAAGCACACATAAGAAAGTCGCATTGGGCCATAATATATACTCTAAACCTAGGAATAGTTCAAACACATATGTGAGAATAGTTAGGTAAAAATCCCAAAGGAAAACTTTTGGAGGTTAGACCATATACCACCACTCAATGAGATCTAATTTCTTCCTTTTACTGACTGGGTTGATGACAAGGAACACAGTGAATTTTGATTCTTAGTTATAGCCTGCAGGGCTAATTGAATACCTACTTGGAGAAGACAATTTTGATTTTTTTCTCCTATTTAATCCATTAAGCATATTGTTCCAGGCAAATAAACATGGTGTGTGTGTGTGTGTGTGTGTGTGTGTGTTGAGCATAAACCTACTAGCTGGTAGTTCATCCACAAACATTTATTAAGCAGCTAATATGGGCCAGGGTGGTAAAGACAAAAGTGAGACACTAAAAACATTTATATTTTAATAGGAGAGATGATATGTGTATGCATACATGTATGTGTGTTTATGTGTGCATATATCTGTATATGTATGTACATGTATGTATGACTATAAAATGCAAACAGGGCAGCTAAGTGGCACAGTGGATAGAGTGCCAGGCGTGGAGTCAGGAAGTTATTAGCTGTATGACTGGTCAAGTCACTTAACTCTATTTGCCTCAGTTTCCTCATCTGTAAAAATGAGCTGGAGAAATAAAATGGCAAACCACTCCAGGATTTTGCCAAGAAAACCCTAAATGAGGGTCACCAAAAGTTAGACATGACTGAAAAATGACTGAACAACAATAAAAAAATTCAAACAAAATGAATACAAGGTGTGCAGACTGTGGAGGAAAGGGACTAGGAGTTAGGGGGATCCAGAAAGGGTTGTTGTAGAATATGACATTTAAGCTCAGTTTTGAAAGAAACCAAAGATTCCAAAAGATAAAGGTGAAAAGGGGAGAACATTTCAGTCATGGGGGTCATTCAGTAGAAAAGCACAGAGATGGGAGATGCAGTATATCTTGTATGAAAATTAGCAAGAAAATTAATTTGGCTACATAGAGTAGATGGAGAGAAAGTATGTGTAAGAAGTATGGTATTTAAAAAGTTCAAGCCATATAATTTCTGAGTAATTAGTCATTTTATTAATTATGCTAACATTTTAATAATAGAGGTCAATGACATTCTCAAATGCCTCATGGCAGGGGGCTCAAGGCTTAAATGGCCTTGGAAAAGTGGATTTTCTAGTGGGTGGCAGTCAGCTCTGATTGGTTAACATGCTAGTTGGTTGTGGTCCTTTGTTTTCGAAGAGGACCAAAATGGCATCACCATGACAAAGTGAAGCTTCATTGTATCCTACTGTGGCTGATCAGACCAATATGAGCTCGGAATGCTCCACCACATGTTAGACACAGATAGTCCATATGAATTTTTAGGATGGATACTCCAAATTTGCACATCCTACATTTCCCTTGTGCTGTCTCAATTCTCCTTTGCTCATAGAGCACAGCATCCTTGCTGATGTGGGCATGCTATGCTGAGCAGTCTTGTGCCAGTGTCTCCCATGTTGCACAGTCAAATCCAAAATTCTTGAGAAAGACTTTGAGAGTGTCCTTGTATCTCCTCTTTTGACCACCATGTGATCACCTGCCCCATGCAAGTTCTCCATAAAATAGTCTTTGGCAAATATATATTTTATATTTGAACAATGTGGCCAGTCCATCAGAGTTATGCTCTCTGAAGCATGGTTTGAATACTTGGAAGTTCAGCTTGAGCAAGGACTTCAGTGTCTGGTACCTTATCCTGCCAGATGATCCTCAGAATCTTCCTAAGACAGTTCAAATGGAAACAGTTCAGTTTCCTGGCATGGCGCTGGTAGACCATTTATGTTTCACAGGCGTACAACAATGAGGTCAGCACAACAACCCTGTAGACCTTCAGTTTGGTAGTCAGTCTTATATGTCTTCCTTCCCAAACTTTTCTTTGGAGCCTCCCAAACACTGAGGAAGCTCTGACAATGCATGCATCAACCTCATTATCAATGTGTAGATCCCTGAGTCAGCGAACTTATCCACAGTATTCAAAACTTCTCCATTTGCTGTAACCAATAGTTCCACATATGGATGGTGTGGTGGTGGCTGATGGAGCACCTGTGTTTTCTTGGTGTTAATTATTAGGCCAAAATTTGCACAGGCAGCAGAGAATTGATCCATACATTTTTGCATCTCAGGTTTCAGAGGCTGCATGGAGTGCACAATCATCGGCAAACAGAAAATCATGCACCAACACTCCCTCCACTTTGGTCTTGGCGTGTAGCCTTTTCAAGTTGAAGAACTTACCATCAGTAAGGCGGTTGACCTTGATGCCATGTTCATTCTCATTGAAAGCATTTGACTACCAGAAGAATCAATGTCATCAAATTAGAGTTCTTCTCTGAGCATGAACAGTATTTTGCTAACTTGGAGGGAAAGTTGAGCCAACACACAGTTGGCAACAATGGAGCAGAAGAGAAGTGGGCAGCATTCAGAGATTCGGTGTATAGCATTGCATTTGCTCATCTGGGTCAGAACACTCACAAATAGCAAGACTGGTTTGATAAAAACGATGGGGAAATCCATAAGCTGCTTAACAAAAAATAAGAACTCCACAGGATTTACCAGCAGGATAGTTCATCTACCTCTAAGAAGGTAGCATTTAATTCTATCAAAAGCAAAATACAAGCAAAGCTTAGAGAGATGTAGGATTCCTGGCTCAGTAAGAATGCAGATGAAATTCAGTTTTATGCTGAGAGTAACAATCCAAAGCTCTTTTCTGATTCCCTGAGAGCTATTTATGGACCAAAAACCTATGGTGCATCACAACTACTCAGTGCTGTTGGAGCCACATTGATTAGTGATAAAGACATGATCCTAGAGAGCTCAGCTGAACATTTCCATAGTGTTCTCAACAGACCATAATCAATCAATGCTGAAGTCAATTGACCATTTTTCTCAGGTTGAAGTCAGTCCCTCCTTAGCTGAACTTCCCACTGAAGAAGAGGTTTTGCAGACCCTTAGGCTCCTTTCATGTGGCAAAGCACCTGGTGCTGATTCTATTCCAGCTAGGATTTACAAGGTAGGGGGACCACTGCTCATACAAAAGCTGACTGAAATTTTTTAGGTTATATGGCAAGAGGAGGTTATCCCCCAGAAGTTCAAGGTTAACAAGTAATGAAAGAATGAATATTACAATGAAGGGCTGAACCTATTCTGATGATCTTCAATGATGTCATTTACTAAGTCACCCCTGGCCTTGGGCAATCTAAACAAAGAATTTGTATCCCCCACTCAAACCTAAGCAGAAGACAATGGTCCAAGAGTTTCGCCTTAGATTCCAAGCCTGATCTAGTTGGGTAATATTCAGAATGAGGAGAATATTAATCCTATCTTCCATCAGCCCTCTCCTTGAGATATTGGACAAGGAAACAGAACAAGGGAATACAACTTGGATCTTCTCAATTTTGATAACTGATTATCCATATGAGAGCAAAATAATCAATCCTCTCAGAAGACTAAAAAGGTGTGAACAGTTTTAAATGTCTACTTTTTATTTGATTCTAGGGGTAATCGTGAAGCACTGGAAGAGGGTGATAGAATGGGCAAACCAGCAAACCCACTTGGTGCCTATGTGGAAGATGGATTAGAATGGGGAAGGAGACCAAAATGGAGACTCTTGCAATAATAAGAGTAAGAGTAAAGGCAGTGGTGATCGGATAAGTAGGAAACAAGGTATACATTTGAGAGATGTTGTGGAGGGAGAAATGGCAAGATTTGACAACCAATTAGACATGTGGAAAGAGTGAGAGTCAAGGACAAGACCAAGGCTGCATACCTCAGAAGAAGAATGTTAGGGCCCTCAACAGTAATAAGGAAGTTCAAAAGGAGGGGTGGGTCTGAGGAGAAAGCTATGTTTTCCGTTTTAGTCATTTTAGATAATTATGCAATATCCAGTTCAAAATGTCCAATAGTCAGTTGGTAACACGGGATTGGAGGTCAGGAGGGAGACTAAGACTAGATATATAGATCTGGAAATTATATGATGATAAATGACCTCATGTAAGTTAATGAGGTCATTGAGGGAGAGAATATATATGCCCAAGACTTTTGTCTTTACTCCTATCTATTAGTGATTTTTCAATGAATCAACAACTGTTATTAAGTGTTCTAGGCATGGTGCTAAGCACTGGGGATACAAAATCAGGTAAAAGATATTCCATGCTCTCAAAGGATTAACAGTCTAATGGGGGAGACAACATGAAAACCACTATGTACAACTGTGCTATGGACAAGATCAATTAGAGATAATCAATAGAGGGGAAATGCTAATATTAAGGGGGATCAGAAAAGGTTTCTTGCAGAAGGTAGGATGTTAGCTAAGACTTTAAGGAAGGTAAGGTAGTTAAGAGGCAGAGATGAGTAGGGAAAGCATTCCAGTAAAGGGGGATAGTGAGTGAAAATTCCCCAAATTGGGAAACAAAACACCTCATTCAAGGAACAATAAGTTGCCACTGGATCAAAGAGTTCCTGGGGAGAAGAGGCATAAGGAATAAGAAGAATGGAAAGGTAGGAAACAGCCAGGTCATGGGAGGGCTTTAAAAACCAGACAGAGGATTTTATATTTGATCTTAGAGACAATAGGGAGCAACTGGAGCTGATTTAATAGGGAGTGACGTGATCAGATTTGTGCTTTTCGAAGATCAATTTGACAATTGAATGGAGGGTGGCCTAGCGTGGGGAGATACTTGAAGCAGTAGGACCAAAAGGATGCTACAAAAATTTATTGAGTAAGATGTGACATGGTCAGACTGTGCTTGAGGAAAATCACTCCAGTGATTGAATGGAGAGGAGAGTATCCTGAGAATCTTGAGGCAGGCAGATGTACCAACAGGTTATTGTAATGGTCTAGGTATAAAGTAATGAAGACCTGCACTAGAGTGGTACCAGTGTCAGAGGAGACAAGTGGATATAGTCAAGAGATGCCACAAAGGTAAAATTGACAGTTCTCGACAATAGATTGAAAATAAGCGCTAAGGGATGATAAGGAATCCAGTATTCCTAGGCTGTGAGCCTGAGGGGCCAGGAGGATAATGTTATCCTCTACAGAAATAGAGTATTTAGGAATGGGGGAAGATTTTTCATAAATTTAACTGAATAATGCACAAAGTGGATCATCTGTAAGATGACAATATCCAAGGCTATGAAAATACTCACATTTGTCATGGAGTCATTGCTAATAGGACAGGAGCTGTCCATGGCTGAAGCTCTTTCAATTCAACTAGGAAAAAGGGATTAGCACCAGGACTAAAAAGGATATTGATATTCTTGCCATGTGGATCAAGTCAAATTTTATGCAAGTACTTTATAAATGCTCAGATCACTGGAAAAGCAAAGTATGTGTAATTGTTTCCTTAAATCCAGTTGGACTAATCTTGAACCACTTCTTTTATTGTTGGCAATCATAGTTGGCTGTTATACAAGAGTGCAGGACTCCAATCAGGATGGAAAATCTGAATTTGGATTCTGCCCTTGAAACTCAACAAAGACAGAATGTTGTATGCTAGCTGTGGAAGAAGGACAAGTCACTTAACTACTCTGGGACATAGCTTTCTCATCCATATGGGGATACTTATAATGATAATACCTGCATTGCCCACCTCAAGAGAGCTTGTAAAGCTTGAATGGGATAAGGAGTGTGTAGTTCTCTGCAAATCTAAAAGTACTACAAATCTCAGCTAGTAGGATGTAGTAACCACAATTGCTGTTGCTGCATGTTTTTATTTATTGTTGCACTTTTAATGTTTGATGACAGAGGCAATGCTACTGTTGTGTCTCATTCCTTTCATCTTAGTTCAGTGGAGCTCAACTAAAAACTCGTGGAACAAGGTGCTAGCCTGATGTTATTTATTTATGTTTAATGTTCTGCAGACTATTATACAGGTGAATGAAGTACCTACTTTTTATAATTAAATAAAAACAATGGGATGTTTTATTGTTTTTGTCATTATAGCTGATTTTTTTCAAAATGACCTTGTCTCCAATCCCTCATGATGTAAGGTATTAACACTGTGAACTGTTATGCCCAAGTTAGCTTGGCCCACTTGCATCATAGCCCATGCCACAAAAGATTCTTGGTTAGATATCCCTGACTGGTCCCACACAGCAAAATCAAGTAGCCTATAGGCTAAATTTCAGTTGGAAGTTAATGGCTAGTGAAAATAAATATATAATTATTTTCCCCATCCAAAATCTCAGATCTCTCCGATATCTATCCATGGACTTCAGGTACAGGACTATAGCAAACTACAATCTCTGTCTCCTGTGTGTGGAATTAGATAATGTATTTATTTCCATAATATGTTTTGTTATCTTATGGAAGTGAAGTGAGGAATAAATAAGGTAAGTTATCGACCTCTGAAGACCTGGAGCGTGTTCTTTAGGAAAAGGACATTTGATTTTTTAAAAATTATTTTTAATTTATAGAATAAAACAAGCATTTCTATAATATAGTACAATAAAAAGATGGTTGCCTATGAAACTGTAAATCTACTATGTACACCTTGCTATTCATTTCATATATACAACAAAATTATCATGTAAGTTTTTTTCTTCCCTCCCTCCCAGAGATGACTATCATCAGAAATAAACGTGTGTGTGTGTGTGTGTGTGTGTGTGTGTGTGTGTGTTTGTAAAATTATTTTATGCATACTTCTAACTATAGATTCTTTCTCTGGATGCAAATAATGCCTTTCTTCATATGTTCTTCCAAAGCAGGTTTGAAAGGACAACTAGGATGAGGAGAGATATATATGACTCTGAATATTGCAGGGTCAGAATCCATAAAATCTCTCCGCAGTCCATAGATATAACACCGATGAGCGGCAACATGTGGGTAAATTCCAAAGAGTATGTGCATGTCACTCTTAAAAAGTGTCATAGAGACCCTGTTCTTGAGTGAATCTCTGTGTAAATATAGAAATTAGGTTACAAAAAAGGGACGATATAACTATCTGCAAAGGTGAGTGTAAAACACAAGTTTATTCTGTGTGATCAGCAAATTATCAAGGAAGCAATCAAACCTCAATCAGATAAAAACCTCTGTTCTGGATTTTCATTTGCTAGAGCCATGAGCTTTATGGGAACAAGCTGGAAAACTGATCATGCTAGAATATACACTCTTAGGCTTTCCAACTAATACCTAGGCAGGAACCAGGGGAAAGTATAAATATTTTCAACCAACTGATGGTAAATACTAGCTAGGAACCTGACAAAGATAACAAGAAAAAGTAGCAGCAGTGGTGAGCAAGGAATGGCACTGCAAGCCTACTGGGAGTAGTTTTTAGAGAACTTCATCACATTATGAGAAAAAAAAGTCCCTCTAGGGCTGTGACCCAGGAAAATGCTTACTGGGGGAATCTTTGTAGGACTATGAGTTACTGCAATGCTCCCTTTGATGACTAGGTGGTGCTGTGGATAGAGCAAGTCAGGAAGCTTTGAGATCAATCCAACCTCAGACATTTGTTAGCTGTGTGACCTTAGTCAAGTCTGTTTGCCTCAGTTTCCTCAACTGTAAAATTGGATCATAATAGCACCTAACTCCTAAGGTTGTGTGTGGGTCAAATGAGATAATATTTGTAAACATGTGTAGCAAAATGCCTGACACATAGTGGACATATAATACTATTTCCTTCCATTTTTCCTCCTTTCCTCTTTTCCTCCCTTCCTGTCCTTCTTCCTTTTTTCCTTCCTTTCTTCATTTCATCCTTTTTCCTTCCTTCCTTCCTCCCTTCCTTGCTTTTCTCCTTCCTTCTCTGTAAATATTCATTAATGTTTTTATAGTAAAATCTTGTTCTCACACATTATCATCTGCATGCTTAAAGAGGAAACTAGCTATAAACTTCCTAGGCTATCCTAGAAAGGGATTTGCCTAGGTTTCTAGCTAGGAGGTTGAATGAAAATGGATGTGACCTCTCCCAAAGCTTAACCCAGGTGTCCCAGTGCAAGGATTCATAGTATCCACAACTAGAAAGGATCCTATAGATTATCTAGTATAATATTCTCTTTTTACATGTAGAGAAACTGAGGCTCATGAAAGTGAAATGATTTGGCTCAGATCATGAAAGTAGTAAATAGCAGATTTGAACTCATGCCCTTTGAAACCAAATCTGTTGTTATTTCTACTTCATGATGCCAGCTTACTTTTCTATAACACAGTATATATCTTCTCTTTATGCATTCAAGTTAATTAAACGCCATCTTGAAGATTCTTTACTGTTATACAGCTCTTTATTAGGCTTCCTATTTATCATATTGTAAAAGCCATACTTTCCTGACAATTTCAATAATGATAAAATTCTGTTGAATAATATGTGAAGCTTGTAGGCCTTTGCTACAACAGCTTTTGTATGGATTGCATTGTCAGCTCTTTCTAAAAAAATGACATGATATAAAATGAAATCATTGTTTTCTGAATAGTTTACCTTATAACTCTGCTTGTCATGTCAGATTTCAAAGATCTCCCTCCAAAACCAATAGGTCAAACTAATCCTTGTGATGTTACCCTTCATGAGTATGGATGCTGAGCCACAGATGGCATGTTTTATCCATAAGTTTCAACTTTCTCCGCATTAAACCTTCTCTTAGAACTGATAAGGAGCTGCAGTGTTGGATTTCACCTTTTGACTTTGACAGCATTTATAAGTATCATTTGATGTTGAAAGAGCCCTAAATTTGGAACCAGAAGATTTGGGTTCAACTTAGAACATTTGGGCAAGTCACTTGCCTCTCTAGGCATTAGTTTCTTCCTGTATAAAATGAAAGTTGGGAGTAAATGGAGTACAGTCACTTCTAGACCTAAGTTCTATGAACCTGAAGTGAGAATTGAAGGCTCTCAAATGATCAGAATATAAAGAAAGCATGAATGTTGTGCCATGAGCTAGATAATCGCTATGCGAAAAGCACATTGACAACCGAACAAAAAGTCAGCTGAAGACTTTTAACAGGCTAATTCACATACTGAACCAGTGAAGAGTTAACATTAAAGGAATTGTCTACAAAGGAGTTCTATTACAGGGGCAACAGGGCAGGTTACTTCTTTATGAATAAATCTCATCTTTGGCACTGTTTTGAGATACCTCAGTGACAGTAACACACTAATCCAAGACAAAAATATTGGTTGTGTTTTGTTGAAGTCAGTCTTAAAGCTTTTGTTTTTAGCCCTGAGCTAGAGGAATCTATTGGTAAGAGATATACAAAGTAGATCTTTTTTAACTTTAGGTTTTTATGGAAGGATTTTTGGAGTACTTTAAAGGGAAATGTCAAAATGTTACTATCGACAACAATAAAAGATGAAGTGAATGCTTTAAAGGAAAGAATGAAAGAATAGAGAAGAGAAATTACTCTTTGTCTTGTCTTTATGTTATTGCTATCATTAAAGTAAAGATTTTTGGCAAAGGACTGGAAAAAAATGAAAGAATAGTAAACATGTGTCTCCAATCACAGTAATATAAAAAATGGACCAAATACCCATTTTAAGATACAGATTCTGATCACTTTTAAGTATGAGTTCTTAACCTTTTTGTGTGTTATGGACCTTTATGGAAGCCAGGTGAAACCTATGAATCTTTTCTCAAAATAATAGATTTTTAAGTTTACAATTGAAAGACATGCTAAATTTCAGTTGGAGGTTAATGGCTAATGAAAATAAAGATGCAATTATTTTCCCATTCAAGTTCTCCTTGAGTACTCCAGATAAAGAACTCCTATTTTAAAGCATCAAAAGAGTGCTCTTGTCTTCTCATTTTTATATAAACATGTAGCAAGTGAGAAATTCCACTTAACAAAAAAATAATATCTTCACACTCACTAGTAAATCAATGAATAAATATTTATTATGTGCTTCCTATGTCAGGCATTGTGCTAAGCACTGGGGTTCCAAAGAAAGTCAAAAGATAGTCCTTCCCTGCAAGAAGCTCCCAATCTATTGGGAGAGACAATGTGCAAAGAACTATGTACGAACAGCCTACATCCAAGACAAATGAAAAGGAATCAAAAGGGGGAAAGTATTAGAATGAAGAGAAATTGAAAATTATTTCCTGTAGAAAATGAGAGTTCAGCTGGGACTTGAAGGAAGCCAGGAAAACAGAGAGGTGGAGATGAAAAATGACAGCATTTCAGACCTAAGGGACATCCAGGAAAAAAAATTCCTGGAGGCAGAAGACAGAGTATCTTGTTTGAGGAACAGGATTACTGGATCCAAGAGTATGTAGGGGAGAAGGGTGAAGGAGGAGGGCTAGGTTCAAGCTCTAAGAAGGTTGGAAAAGTTTGGGATGGGAAGCAAGGGCTGGGTTTTGAGGAACTTTAGAATTAAGTGTTTGATCTTGAGGCAAATAGGGAGTCACTGTAGTTTATTGATTAGACGATGACTTGGTTGAACCTCTGATTTAGAAAATTCAGTTTGGCAGCTGAGTAGAGGAGGGGCTAGAGTGGGGAGAAACATGTGGAAGACAAATCAATGAGAAGGCTATGATCATGGCATTATGGTGCCATTTACTAGTGCTGGATGGGAGGTATATCTCTTATTTTTGAAATTCCTGCAGGAATGATGGGTGGAGGTGGCAACAAGATGATGTATATCCTATGGAACCTAGCTTCTTCTCACTTTATTAATCAGTAAAATGATAAAGATAACAATGTCATCATGTATTTATATAGCACTGTTACAAAATACTATATATATATATATATACATGTATATACATATATATACATGTATATATATTATCTTCTTTAATCCCCAAAATAAGCAAGATTGGCAATTAGTGCAGACAATTAGTGCATACCTTTGCACATGGCTCCCCATTGTCCTATTGCATCCTCCAGCTTCCATTCTCTCTACCTTCCCTAACTTATTCTTTACCTCTCTAACAGAATAATCCTGTTTATCTTAGATCTGGCCATAGAGCTCCTTGCAAATTCCTTTGCCTGACTTTCCAGGCCTTCTCCAATGTGCCTTAGCTCATATTATTGCCTTCCACAAACACATGTTCCAGACAAATTAAACTGCTATTTGCCTCCTCCCACCCTCACCCCACTAACAAGTCACATTATCTCTTGTTTCCATGTCTTTGTCCATGTTGTTTCCTATGCTTGAAATTCCTGCCTCCCCACTTTACCTGTTGTATTGTTGCCTGACCTCTAAAGTCCAATTCAAATGCTGCCTCCTTCATATAACCTTTCTTAAATCCTTCCTGGGCAGCATAGCCTTCTCCCTTGGAACTCACATGGTACTAAGTAAGAAAAGGTCTAATGAACTTAACATGCAATATTCTAGGCATATGTTGTCCAACTCTGTGATTTTATTGGTGCAGAGAACTTCTACTGAGAAAACTACCTTCACCAATGCTGACTGGCAACTATTCCATGACTTAGATGAATCTTAGAGCATTGACTAGATCACTGAGAAACTCAGTCACTCAGGGTCACACAGACATTGGGTATCAGAGGTAGAATTTGAATCCAGCTACCACGGCAGCCTATGTAGGCTATTTACCATGAACTACATGGTGTTTCAAGGGGTACTTTGTAAGTACCCACAATTCAAATCCATGTCTATCTGAAGTGTTGGTTGGTGGTTGGTTGGTCATTGTCCTTCATTCATGAAGAGGACCAAACATCACTATGTTAGAGTCAACTTATAGTATGTTCGACTGTGACTGATCAGACCAATATGGACTTGGAATGCTCTACTACAGGTCAGGCACAAATAGTCCACATGAACATTTGGGATGGATTCTCTAAATTTCCACATCTTACATTTCTTTTGAGCTACTACAATTCTCTTTGCTCATAGAGACAAGCAATGCCTTCTTTGATGCGGGCACACCATGCTGGGCAGTCCTTTGCTAGTGTCTCACATGTCATACAATCAATTCCAAAGTTCTTCAGAAGGCTGGTTCCTTAACCAAGCCTCAAACTCTGTCTCTCACAAAATATAGAGGGGCCAAAATGGGGCCTCCAGTGCTAGATTTTCTTTATCAAATTAACAGCAGCAAAAGACAAACAAAAATAAGTGCAAGTTTATAGCACTTTAAAATTTGTGAGACACTTCATATTACTTCTCTAAGCAATGGGACAGCTGGGTAGCAGAGTGGGTAGAGCTCCAGACCTGGAGTCAGGAGGACCTGAGCTCATATCCAGACTCAGATATTTATTAGTTGTGTGATTCTAGGTATGTCACAACCCTATTTGCTTCTGTTTCCTCATTTGTAACAATGAACTGAGAAGGAAATGGCAAGTCACTCCAGTATCTTTGCCAAGAAAATCCCTAAGGGGATCACAAAGAGGTGGATACAACCAAAATCTCCAAACAATAGAAAGGTAGAAAAAACTTAATACTACATAAATTTGGCTTAGTTCTCTCTATATCACGGGAATTCATTGTATGAGATCACATAAGGAAGGACATCCTCCTCTGATCACCCACATTATAAACTCTAACTATGGTCCTTTGCTTCTATAGGAGTATATATTACCATTATATGGTATAATCATTCATTCAATGCTAGTAATGGTATATACTAGAATAAATGCAGTGGGAATAGAGAAAAGGAAATGTTTGCAAGAGATATTGTAGAGGTAGGATTGACCAGGATTTGAAAACTGAGTAAATATGAAAATTTAGAGAATTGGGGTCAACAAGAATTATGTCAAAGTTTTAAACATGGGAGACTGGATAAACAGTGATGACAGAAATACAAGTCACTAAATCTTTGTTGTGGGGGGATAGGAGGGAAGAGTCACGAGATATAGGGAGAAATTTAGGCAATGTAAAAACAAAAGATATCAATAACATTTACTTTAAAAATATATAATCTTAGAAATTTGCAACTTTTAAATTATTCAGTAAAATGGGACAGTCATATATACTTTGCAATGATACTGGGAAATCACAGTGCCTCAGACTTGGAAAGACCATGGAAATCATCCATATGAGGAAATTGAGGTCCAGCAAAGCTAAATTACTATCTATGGTCACAAAGACAGTAGATGGCAGAACTAGGAATTTAATCGTGGTCCTTCAGACTCCAAATGCTGTATTCTTTCTACTACAGTGAAATAGTAATAGAATAGGTGCTATAGATGCTTGCAAAGAACTTAGAGATCATACAGTGTAACCTAAGTCATAAAAATCACAGGACTAGAATTAGAAGGGATTTTACAAGCTATCTAGCCCAACTCTCTCCCCATGTTACAGCTAAGGAAACTGAGGCCCAGAGAGGTCATGGGTTTCTCATGTTCATGGAGGTAGTAAGTTAACAGAATAAGGATCTAATGTTACATCCTCCCAACTCCAAATCTTCACCTATTTCTATTATAACATGATACTTGGGAAGAACTTAGAGTTCATATATTGTAACCCATGTAGTATAATCCATATCATAGAATGATGAAATTAAAGCAGGAAGGAATCATTTTACAAAAAAGTAAACTGAGACCCAAGAAGGGTAAGTTACTGGCCCCGGGTAATATGGGTGGTACCAGAGAAGGTTGAACCCAGATCCTCTGACTTCAGTTAGTGTTCTTTTTATTATACTATACCTTCTGTCTCAGTATGTTGGTCCCATCTGTTTCTAAATCAAGAGTGAGAAATGTGGCTAGGATATAATTTTTAATATGTGGTGGAACATTATTATTATGAAATATCATCTAAAATTACAAAACTTGTAGAATACTTTATTTCATACTAGGAGTCTAGGGGTATGTGGATAATTTAAAAATACTTCTTAAAACAAGTCAGCAGAGCAGAATGTTTGCCAATTGCTTTACTTGCCCCCAAAACGTATGAAGCAATTCCTCTCATGCTTTCCATTCAAAAAAGTTACAGTACATGAAGGGAAAGAATGATTTCTATAGACATGGCCCAAGCCATGGTGATTTCTTTTCATTTACCAGAAAAGAAAAGACTATTAATCAGCCCAGATGCTGGGAAAAAAAATAGGAACAGTCTACAAAGATCATGGAAGGAAATGGAAACTTGGAGGTAGAAAAGACAATGAGATTGAATTTAGAAAGGAAATAGTAAGCCTGTGGGATAAAAAGAAGCAGAAAAAATGGCAGCAACAGAAACCAAGGAACAATGATTAATAGAGAAAAGAGGGATGTGAGTCTGAAAGGGGAAAATGACAGAGTGCAATTTTAAATGGCAGGAAGATGGGAAATAATATTTTCATAAAATACATATCCTTGTAAACACTCACTTTTTAAAAATTGCTGTGTTTCTTAACTTAGTGAACCAATCAGCAACTCAACACTTTTTGTCAAGTCATATAAATACTTCATATTCACTTTCTTTGTGCAAGTATTAGGTGGCTGGAACTTACTCTGTACTTTAGAAGGCTTTTGAATTTTATAGAAAATCATTTCTATAATGAAAAAGAATTGCACATAGTTAACAAGATAGATATATTGACGTTAATACTCCTAATCTATGTTGACCAGGCAAAATAAGATCCTAATTACAAGGCAAAGGGACCAAAGCAGAATAAAATCTCTCAAGTCCTTTCAAGCATTGTCTCTCAGACCCACTGTTACCAATGGCTGGAAGTAGAAAAATGTCCAATAGAAAGAAACAATTGATACATTCATTGCTTAAGATTCCATTTACATTTTTATTGTTAAGGCTTACCACTTGCTTATTTTAAATAATCTGTTAGCATCTACAAACAAATGAAAATATATTTGAATATTCTATGCCTTTTGAGTTTCATAGTCAGTATAACTTCAACACTTTCATATCTGATACCTATGATTAAGACCTTACGTCCATTTTTTTAGTAACAAATGTCTATCATTCAAAATAGAAATGTAAAGAGCATGTGAAATCATAACCTAATAATTCTAATAATACTAGTAATTCTTCCTGCTTCAGATGTTGCTGATTCCTCATGTATATTTGGGGCAATTAAACTGAAGATAGTAAGTAAAATTTTAGGGGGAAAATCATGTATATGGTAGTTAAAAGTAGGAGGAATGAATGGTTTCATAGGAGTGTTTTTCTACATAATAAAAAGACCTGATCTAGGGGGCTGCTCTCTGTTTTCCTTCGAAGTTCTAGATTTCATAGGAGTAGACCAAGGTTACTTGAAAATAAACATTAGGGGGAACATAGTATGGTTTAAAAAGAATTAGAATTATAGGGCCAGAATTTGAATTCTGACTCTGCTTCATACTTCCTGTATGATCTTGGAAAGGTTATTTAACTTTTCTGGGCCTCAGTTTATTCACCTTTAAAATAAAAGAGTTGGCCAAGGCAGTCAAAAACAGAAAATTTCCATATATTTCAAAATTTTAAAAAGTATCATTTTTCTTGGTATCCAAAAACTGGAAATAAATGATTATCAACTGGGAGCCAGGAGGTGGGGATAACTGAACAAATTGTGCAGATTAATGTTATGTACTACTATCACATTGTAAGAAACAAGTATAATAAGAACTCAAAGAAACATGGGAAATTTGAATGACTGAATACAGAGCAACCAAAGCAAAACCAGAAGGGAAATCTACAAAGAAACTATGTAAAAGAAAACTACACTGAAAAACAGCTGAACTCAGATTAAAGGATGAACAAATGATCATCTGCTGATCACCCTCTTCTCTTTTTATTGTTTTGTTATTATTTATTATCTCAATATATATTATTATTTGTTATTCCAATGTTATTATTGGGAGGAACCACAGGTGCTGAATGCCAAATATATTGATGTTAGTTTGATTATTTGCGTTTCTTTGTCACAGGACAGAGTTCTTTTGGGAGTGGGAGTATGTTGGAAAATGCTTGTGTTGTTAAAAAAAGGCATCAATAAAAATGTTCTTTTTTTTAAAATTAGAGTGCTAGACCAGATGACCTCTAAGGTACTAAAAGTGACATACGAAGAAAAATGAGTGAGATTTATATAATAGTTGTATTTGCCTTGGCATTTCTATCTATCATTAGTCACCTATCAGTCAAGAGTCAGAACCAAAGTAGGAAACTGGTCAAACCAGATTGATTATCTTGACATAGTTGAAGCCCCCATATCATGTGGGGGGAGGGCTGGAGGGAGACTGAGATAGGAGGGGTTGAACAATTCAGTTATGGCTAAAACTCAAACATTTGAGGTCTTTCAATGACTACCAGATCACTTACCCTCCCTTTCTTTCACCTTCTAATTATTTTAGAGTTGTACAGATAGAAGCTCAGTGTAAGGGAGTGCTAGAAACTGCTGATACCAACTTGGCAAAAGCCAATTGTTAAAACGGGTATTTTGGACTTTGGAAATCGGCAAATGCTACAAATCACAGCTTGATTTATTGTTTTGTTGATTGTCTAGACTTAAGAACTGTATGGAGAAATGCTAATAATACAGATTAAACTTAAAAGATTGCTATGTATACTTTTTATTTTGTTTGAAAAACTGGTTGTTAAACATTTACCATCATGTCCCTGGATCACGGTCATCTTGGCAGCATCTCATCCCTTCAGGATGAATTTAGATCCAAAAATTATCTTGGAACAAATTAGTCCATTGGGGGGCGGGGAGCTCATTTTATAGATGAGGGAACTGAGGCCCAGTGAGGTTAAGTAACTTGTTCAAGGTCACACAGTTAGTTAATAGTAATGAGATGATTTGAAATCAACTTTAAACCAGGCATTCTTTCCCCCATACCATTCTGAATGTTAAGGCTTTGGCAGGAGGTGGGAAAGGAGGGAGGGGAATTGTCATTGATACAAGGCTTTGCGGTTTAATTTTAACACCTTGAATTACAGATTAAGAATAAGGAAATCAAGTGAGCTAATAGGCTAACAGGTGGAGACTGTCTGGAGTAGTGCACATTTGCAAGGATCTAGGCTGATATATTCTACTCAAGCTTAGTACCCAGGGTGGTCCAATATATTGAGCTCCCTGCCATAAAGCTATAACCCAACGCAGGTCAAGTACATCATTAATACCAGATTCAAAACTATTCTTTGCAAACTCTTCTCTGTAATTAAAGCAGGCTGAGCTTTGGGAAATCCTCCAGGGGCAAGCTCATTTTTAAAGCAGTCTGCTGTCCCATGTGATTAAAAAGCAAGGGGTAAGCTTAGGACAAACTAATAGGAAGGAAAACGCTGAGAATAATCAAGAAAAACTCTAGTGTGGTACCACAAGCACAAGGAGATTGGGTCAAAGCAAAATAGAATAGCTGCTTCCTCAGCCTTATAAAGAGTTGTGATCCATGCCTACCATTATCCTGATATCTTCAATCATGGTGAAACATGGCAGCAGTCATCTCACCACTAGTCATCTAGCTCTGGTTCTTTCCAATTGAAGCATGGGCCAACTAAAATTTATTTAACTGAATAAAAGAATGTTAAAATGTGAGAAAACAAATGAAGTTTCTCAATTGTCATCAACACACAAAATACAGGGGCTTCATCTTTAGAGACTATTAAGAAGAAAACAGATAGTATTTGTTCTAGATTTAGCAATTAGCAGGCATTTATAAAGTCTCTACTAAGTTTCAGGCATTGTGATAGACACTAGAAATAGAAAGACAAAAGTAAAATAATTCATGCTTTCAAAATGCTTACATTCTACCAGAAAAACAACAGATAACATGTAATGAATGTGTGTGGGAGGCTATGGTGTCCCAAAATTGATAGAAGATAATTTGGAGGGATTAGAAAAGGCTTCACATAGAAGATAGATTGAGTTAAACTTTGAAGAAAACTAAGGATTCTATGAGATACACATGAAGAAATATATCTCTCTAGAGTGTATTGGATACTTCAGGGGCAGCTAGGTGGTACAGTGGATAGAGTACCAGTGCAGGAGTCAGGAGGATCTGAGTTCAAATCTCACCTCACACACTTGACACTCACTAGCTGTGTGACCTTGGGCAAGCCACTTAACTCCAATTGCCTCATCCTGGGTCATCTCCAGTCATCCTACTGAATATTTGGTCACTGAATTCAGATGGCTCTGGAGGAGAAGTGAGGCTGGTGACCTGCACAGCCCTCCTTCACTCAAAAACAAAGTCAAGTGCAAGTCATGTCATCATTTCTCTGATGGCATATTGTTCTTCAGCAAAGAAGGATGAACACACACATAGCACACATTGGATACTTCAGATTCTTCAGACATTCCCTTTGAGCGCAGGGAGTGAAATGAGATGACCGATCCCTTTCAATTCTTTGATTCTATAACTTTTTATCACATATTTCTCTTAGTTTTTAATCAGCTTCAGTTTTGATGCAATCTTCATAGAAAATTGGGTTTGTCTGGGACACTAATACACTGTTGGTGGAGTTGTGAATTGATCCAACTATTTTGAAGAGCAATTTGGAACTATGCCCAAAATTTGAAACTATGCTATAAAACTGTGCACACTCTTTGATTCTGTAATACCACTACTAGGTTTATATCTCAGAGACTTCCAAAAGAAGGGGAAAGGACCTATTTGTACAAAAATATTTATATAATCTCCTTTTGTGGTGGCTAAGAATTGAAAATCAAAGGGATGACCATTAATTGGGAAAAGGCTAAACAAGCTGTGGTGGTATATGATTATAATAGAATATTATTGTGCTATAAAAAATGACAAGCAGGATGACTTCAGAAAAACATGGAAAGATTTACATGAACTGATGCACAATAATGCATGAATAGAACCAGGAGAATGTTGTACAAAATGTCAAGATATTGGAAAATAACCTGTTTTCCAGATCTAAGGCCCAGCAAGCAGAATATGCCCTGAACTTGGCATAACAACAATCCTTAGCACTAACCCTCTGGATGATTTTACCCTCTGGCAAAATCTCATATAATTACTGTATTGACAGATGTTCTCTAAGCTCAGACATGTTCTGGTCATGAAGCCCTGATATGAAACTTGTCACACTATTTCTGCTACTTCTCATTGTCAGGACTATTGTTTACTTTATAGCCACTAGTATAAGTATTGAAATCTACCTACACCAAAGTGGGTCCACCCACTAGGGGTAGGACCTCAGCATATATGTCCTTGCTTACAAGTTATTTCCCTCACTTTGAAAATAAATTTCTATTTGATCCTTCTGTTCACCTCTGGCCATCCACAAATTGGAAACTGGTTTGGTCCAGTGGATATGAATAGGTGTCAGAAGTGGGATTGGACATGGAACTGGGTCATTGGACTCTGGTACCAGTGGAAATGGACTAGATGCCACCAGAGATTTATTTCTTTTGCATCCAACCCCCCTCATCTAGTGATTCCTGTGCCCTTCTCCCTGACCCAGTGCCTCAAGCTCCTGCCTTCACTGAGCTCAACATTCTTTGTGAGGAAAACTCTAGGGCAGTCTGGTGATCAGATTCATTTCAGACCACTCTAGTAAGGATATCCTTTCTTAAACTGCCAATTAAAGGGTTAATTGGTCCCTCTTCGTGCCTCCATTGTTTTAAACTGCACACCTCTGTAATTGTGTGCCACTGTTAAAACCAGAAACACATGCCTGGACATGGACTATAACTGTGCACTTTATTCTATTTGTATCTGTCTTGTCATTTTGTCTGTGTTTTCATCTTTGTAAAATGTCTGCATTGTGCTTGTGCTGTGAGCTAGATTTTGTTACCTTGAAAGATTTAAAATGCAGCCAGTCAGAAAAACTTCTAAGGACTGTCGCCAGAATTCAGAACATTGAGAAGATTAATGAACTTTCATACTTAAAGCTACTGTCAGAGTAAGCGGGACTAACTCCAACTTTAGGCTTTCTGTGGGAAAAACCCTGCAAGACACTTTTTCCCTCTGTCATTTCAGCTTTGATTACAGAAATAAAGTCAGATAATCCAAGTTTGTAGAATTGCTAAAAAAAACATCTTGGTAAATTTTGGAGGTTTAGATATTAATCATTAAGGAATTTGGAGACGTTTTTTAAATTGCAGGGGAGAAGTCCCAAGACTTTGAGTAATTCCAAGAACTCACTCCCTTCTGAAATATCTTAGTAAGATTTGAGGTACAACTCTGTAGAATTTGTTTTAATGAAAAATAAGAATCAAGTTTTATGAGTTTTAAAAGCAAATGGCAAGATTAATAGACTCATTGTTCTAGGGCAGCAAAAAAAGGCAGTTAGAAGTAACAACAGAGTGAGGAAAGAAAAAAAATTAAGTAATAGGATTGCACTTTTTTAGCCACTTCTAGTTAACCCTTCCTTAGTGAGAGACCCTCTCCCTCTTATCCTGTTATAAGTTTTCTCATCTTATATCAGATTCCCAAATACAAGTGTTAAAAATAATGCTATAAAAATGTAGGGAAAATAGAATTTTCAGTTGCAGAAATTTATTAGCTATGTAATCTTGTCAGTTATTTTATCACTGTTTCCCCCAGTTTTCTAATCTGGAAAGAGAAAAATTGTCATGACACCATCTCAGAGCTGTTGTGATGAAATGATGGTAAAATGCTTGACATGGTGATTGGCATGTGCTAAGTACATCACTGTTATTATTTATTTAATTGAATGTAATTGTTCCATACTTGATAATTCTAACATGGTTCTAAAATGCTAAAGGAATAAAGTCAACTATTTTTATATGGGATAAATTGGAAATGTAATTTATGTCATCTGAAGTTCTGTTTCATTTTTAAATACATAATTTTATGTTATTATTGTATTTCTAAATTCTCTTATATTGTAAAAGTAGAAAGATCATTGTAACAGAAATACTGTTAGACAAAACAACTTTTTAATCTGGATGCTGCTACACATGAATTGGGGTTTTTAAAGGATGTGATAAAAATAGATATTTGAAACTGTTAAATAATATAATGAGGTATATTTTGATATGAAGCATATAATGAGTTTACCATAATAAATTCTCATTTGAAATTCTTGGCTATTATAAAAGTGTACAGGGTAGTTTAAAGATGTAGCTTTAACATATTGATGATGAGTGAACTATCAGTCATTTGTTGTATAGAGGGCAGCTAGGTGGTGCAGTGGATAGAGCACCAGTGTAGGAGTCAGGAGTCAGGAGGACCTGAGTTCAAATCTCACCTCAGACACTTGACACTCACTAGCTGTGTGACCTTGGGCAAGCCACTTAACTCCAATTGCCTCATCCTGGGTCATCTCCAGTCATCCTGATGGATATCTGGTCACTGGACTCAGATGGTTCTGGAGGAGAAGTGAGGCTGGTGACCTGCACAGCCCTCCCTCACTCAAAACAAAGTCAAGTGCAAGTCATGTCATTACTTCTCTGATAGTATGGTCTTCTTCGGCAATGAAGGACAAACATACACATACACATTTGCTGTACATCTGAAGCCCCAGAATATCTGTGGTTTTAATTTATAAGTAAAGGATAAATGAAATTTTTACTGTTAGGGGAACATCAGGAAAGATATTTAAGCCCTAAATTGTGGTTAGTGAAATTGTGCTATTTAAGGTAAAAACTACTAGGACTATAATTTACTATTGTTTTGAGCTTTGATTACAGGGATAGTTGTCTAAATTGTCATGAAGTCAATAGTAGAAAAGGCATGTGCTGCAGTCTGGGAACTGCTAAAGATGGATGTCTGTGCCTGGGAAAAGTTTTGGGGACAACTTAGGCATGGCCCAAGGTAAGGTCCTCCTAACTCTATTATCCCATTCTGCTATTTCCTTTCTGAGAAGGAAATTTTCCCACCTGGTTAATCATGAGTCTTGCTTTTAATACCCAGTAACTATATGATTGACTGTGAGATATGACGCATGTTTGAAATCAAACAGAGCTAAGGGAGTTTTTGCCCCTGTTAGCATATATGACACTGTTATAACTATGTCTCTCCTTTTCCTTTTATTGCAAATCTCTATAACCAAGAACTTTTATAAGTATAACACCATATCTATTAAATGATAGGTTGATACTGGTACATCTCCAAGTTACTATATAATAGTGTGCAAATACAAATACCTTACAATTTTAACCTGTATTTGTAGTCAAATTATAATACAGGCACAATATCATCCTAGAGAAAAATGATTAAACAAAGTAATATGACAAATATGTAAAGTAAAATATTTTCTAAATAAATGGAATAATAAATTTTGAGGAAGCAACAGGATTAGACTGTCTTCATAAATTTTGAGAAAACACTATTAGACTGTTTTCTCTAAGAACTATATACAGGTGTATATGATTGGCTTAGAAATGTATCTATCATAGAAATCCAGGCTGTGAATATGTTTTAGTAATAAGTTCTCAAAATTATGTTAGGGAGATTACACATAATTTGTAATGATAATGGTAAAGAAAGTAAATTATTTTCCCATTTTTTAAGAGTCAGTCTGGTCATTCTAAAAGGCAGAAGAACTCATTTTACAGTTGGACATAAATTTTGAAAAGATTCTTATATCAGACACAGGATTTAGGTAAGGATAGAAACAGTAAATAGCATATAAACTGAAATTCTCTCAATTTTCAAAATTAGGAAACCAAATTTACAAAGAGAATTGGAGATACAATTGTATTTAAATATATTGTATTGTATACAATTGTATACAATACAATCAACACAATATTGCCTTGTATTAAGTCAGAATTATATTGGAACCTCTAGGTTTGGAACCAGAGAAGCAGAGCTCTCTTTTGAGTTGTCCTGAGAAAAGAACCATTTTTGTCCAAGAAAGGATATCTAGGGAGCAGATAACCATGTAAGATATTTGTGACTCAAAATGTGGTAGTTAAATGAACTTGGAGAATGAGTTACTAGGCTACAAAGAGACCTGATGTTAGTTAATATTGGTGATAATTATTGTATTGTTTGGTCTTTTGTTTCAAGATATTTACGTTTAAATTTTCATGGTTACCTTGGTGACATGTGAGCCCTCTAAGTAATCTGTACCTGACAATGTTATTGTGCAATTATGAGAACTGTGAGAAAATTTATTTCATTGTTTAAAGCTAACCCTCTAATGACTGAAAAACTGGACCATCTCTAGGTACTATTTAGAGGTGCTGACCAGAAACTTGGGTCCAAAGACTAATGGTTCAAGGAGTTTTCTCACAATTGTCAATCATTGTTTCTAAGGACCCCTACCAGGTCCTTCGGACTATTCCCACAGCTTCCAAACTTGTGGGTATGGACTCCTGGATGATCTAAAGAAAGCCCCTGCTCCTGAGTAGATGGCAGAACCCTCTGGGGACCTTCACATTTCTCTAGTATGGACCCAGGAGCAGCCAACATCCAGATGAGACAGCTGTCCACAGATCTAGGCAAGGGCTCAATATGCCATTCTGGTTTTTTTTGCTCTTCTCTTTTTTTATGTGCCCAATCACCACGGCCCTGATTTAAGCATGTGTTGGCATTTTCTCCCTGTACATTCTTGGCTTCCTCTTCTCTCCTTGAAAGCAAATAATGGCTAGTTAAGAAGACCTCTTCCATTCAACATCTCATCCTGGCCCAACTGGCCTCTTGTGGCATCTTGACTTATACTTCCCTCTGCACTATTGGCCAGAAGGACAGGGATTTTTTCAAACTGCTCCCTTTGGCCAAAGGAGGGAAATGTCAAGGTAGTAGGAGATAGTCTGTTTTCCAGAGCTAAGGCACAGCAAACAGGCTGTGCTCTGAGCTTGGCATAACAACAGTGCTTTGCACTGACCTTCTAGATGATCTCACCCTCTGGCAAAATCTCATATAATTAGTGGATTGCTTTGACTAGGACCAAGTGTTCTCAGAGCTGGGACAAGAGCTGGACAAGCTGAGACAAGCTCTGGTTATGAAGCCCTGCCATGAATCAAACTTGTCACGTTGTTACCCCTCATTGTCAGGGCTACAGTTCATGGCATAGCCATTAATCTAAGCATTAATCTTAGCCTATACTGGAACGGGTCCCCTCTCCACTAGGAGGAGGGCTGTATCACATGCATCTAATTTGTCTCCTTGATTGCAAGCCATTTTCCTCACTTTGAAATTCAACTGCTGTTTGATTCCTGACTCTCCTGTCTGCAGCCTGCTCTGTTCAGCTCCAGCCATCGAGGCCAATTCGATCCAGTTGACAACAGTAACAGCAATATTGTACCATGAAGATCTGTGAATGACTTAGTTATTCTCAGCAATCCAACACAATCTCAAAAGACTAGTGATGAAACATACTCTCTGCCTCCAGAGAAAGAACTGACATTGTTTGAATAAAGACTCAAGTATTCTTTCTTTCTTTCATTTTTTTCTGTTGTTTGAGTCTTCTTGTACAAAATGACTAATGTGGAAATGTTTTACATGATTGCACATATATAACCTTTATCTGATTGCTTACCATCCCAGGGAAAGGGAGAGGGGAAGAAAGGAGGGAGGGATAGAATTTGGAACTCAAAATTTTAAATAAAAATGTTTTTTAAAAATGACTCAGATGCATATAAAGTTTTTTTAAACCAAGGAAAACCAAAATTCAGGTTTTATGAAAAACCATGCTATTTACAAAATAATCTCAATGAAATGTAAAATTAAATCCAGTTGTTGTATACTTCTCTAGAAAGAAAGGAAAGAGGAAGGAAGGAAAAAAGAAAATTGGATTTGTTTGAAATAATCAGTTTACAAATATTTTTCAAGCTCCTACTAGGTGCTAGACCAGAGAAACAATGATAAAAATGAAATGGTCAATGTCCTTAAGAAATATACATTCTATCAAGGAAGATAACACACATATAATGTATATAAAATTTCTACAAAATAAAAATGAAATATGGAGGGAGAAAGTACTAGTAGCTGGCGGTGGGAGGGATCAGGAAAGGCCTCATGTTAAAGGTGGCCCTTGTGTTGAGCTTTGAAAGAAACAAGGAATTCTAAGTCATGGAGAGAGAAGAGGAAAGCCTATGCAAAAGTGTAGTGAAAAGAGATGGAACGTCTTGTGTGAGGACCAGAAAAAAGGCCAGACTAGTCAAACTAAAGAATGGTGAAGAGGAGTAAAGTACAATTTGCCTGCAAAAGTAGGTTGAGGCCAAGTTGTGAAAGGCTTTTAATTCCAAATAGCAGGAGGTGTATTTGATCCTAGAGGAAATAGGGAAGCACTGAAGTTTATTGAGTGGCATGGTAAGTCCCTGGCTTTGGGAAAATTACCTTATCAGCTGTGTGGAGGTTGAATTGAAGACAGGAGAGTCTTGAGGCAAGGAGATTGTTAGGAAGCTATTTGAATAGTCCAGGTGAGAAGTCTTAAGGGCCTGAAGTAGAGTGGTGACCATGTGAACAGGTGAAAGACAAGATCAACATGAGACATGTTGTGGAGGTTGGATCAGCAAACTTGGCAACTACTTTGATGACTGAGATGAGAGCAAGCAAGAGGTTGAAGATAACCCCATGGTTAAAAATCTTAGTGATTAGAAGGATAGTGAAGGTAAGTGACAGAAAAAAAGAGGGAAGTTTGGAAGAGGAGAAAGTATGAGGAAAAGATAAAGAATTCTGCTTTGCATATGTTTAGTTAAGATACCTATCAGATCCAGTTGGAAACACCTGATAGGCAATCGATGACTCAGGACAAGTACTAAGGAGAGAGACTAGAGTTGTAAAATGATGATGATGATGATGATGATGACAAAAAGGTAGCAATTATATAGTGCTTTATGGTTAACAAAATGCTTCACCAATGTTAACTCATAATATCCTTACAGTAACAGAAGTAGGTGCTATAATTACCATTTTGCAAATGAGGAAACTGAGGTTGAGAGAAATTAAGTTACTTGCCTGGGGTCACACTACCAGTAAGTATGTGAAGTTGTATTTGAATTCAGATCTTCTAGACTCCATACCAAGGGGTCCATCTATTGTACCACCAAGCTGCCAAAATCTGAGAATCATTTGCTTGGAGATGATAATTCATCATCTAATCATTCTAATTAATCACTAGAAAGAGTATAAAAAGAAAAACGGTCCCAGGGCAGAAGTTTGGGGCATACTCATAATTAAGGAGCACTATATGCAAGATGATCCAGTAAAGGAGACTGAGAAAGAACATGTCACAAAAACCCAGAGAAAGGAGAGAATCCAGGAGAAGAAGGTGGTCAAATTTTTACAGAGAAGTCAAAAATGATGAAGAATGAGAAAAGGTCATCAATATTTGTAACTACCTGCTTGCCTGAATCAACCAATCAAGCCAGAGTATTTATTATCTACTCTATGTCTTACCAATATCCTAGGAATACATAATCTACTTTAACAGACAAAAAGATACATATGAACCACTCAGGAAATGATTCAATATGACTTCTTATAAGTTGTTTCACCTCTCTGAGTCTCAAACAAAATCAATGCCCATTGATCATTGATTCTTTGAAAAAATTGTGGTATGTGAAGGTAGTAAAATATAATTTTACCATACAAAATTTTGAACATGAGAAATTCAGAGAAACAGTGGAAAGATTTGTACAAATTAACACAAATGAAGAAAATAGAACCAGAAGAATAATACCCACAATGCCTACAATGATACAAACAATGATTTAAAACAGCCAAATTTAGATGAACTGAAACAATAAGTCTTGGACCTCAAGAACAGATAACTGAACATACTTTCCTCCCTTTGGTAGAGAAATGAGGGACTACAGAAACAAAATGTTGTATATGGCATCACATAGAGCTGACAGTTGGTTTTGCTTCTCTTTGTTAAAAAGGAAGTTTCAGTGAGGGTTAGGCAGTGCCATGGGTATGTCTAGAAATGATGTAGCATATAAAACAAAAGGTATTAATGAAACTTTTAAAATATAAATAAGTAAATGCCAGTTCTTATAATTCATATCTGTTTTCAGGAAAATGTTAGGGGCAGGAGTGATGTACATGCCTGTTATCCCTGGGGAGGCTGAGACCAGTGGATCTCTTAAGCTCTGGACTCTGTCCAGAACTACATCCATCAGGTGTGCACACTGTCTGGCACCAACACAGCAAGCCCATCAGGTTGCCTTAGGAGGGGCAAACCAATTTGTCAAAACCCACATATTGATGAGTAATGGAATTGGACCCTGAAGCGCTCCTGCATGTCCAGCCTGGGCAAGACTAACTTTCCTCCCTAGGGAGGAAAGTTAGGCAGCAGCAATTCTTAAAGATAAAAAGTCTTCTAGTGCATTCAGGCTGCAGAAATCTTGTGTTGGTTGTGGAGAACAGAGACTGACCTCTGCCTCATTATGGAAACTGACCTTCTAGAGTGACTGGCAGCCACCCAATTTTGTTCTGCAGAACTCCACTAGATTTGTGGTGTGAAACTTTCTTTTGTTTAATTTGGGTCTCTTGAATGTTGTTACGTATAGAGGACTCAGAAGGTCAGTTGATCCCTGGAGAGAAAAGTTAGCTCCTGTCTAGAAATTCCTAGTAATTCCTAGTGCTGGTGGCAGTATTATAAACCTGTATTCCAGGATATACCATGGGAGTGAAATCAGGAAGCCTGCCTTTCTGTTCAATAGTACTCAAGAGGGTCACTTTTAACTTCATCGAGTGAACACAAAGTCTTTACTCAGAGTGTCTGGTGCACTGTTATAAAAGCTTTCAGTTTATAATATCATAAATCTAGGACTGGAATAGACCTTTGAGGTCATGTAATCCAACCCCCTTATTTTACAGATAAGGAAACTGAGGCCCATGGAGATTAATGTCCAAGGTCACAGGAAAATTAAAAGACAGGATTTGAATCCCCCATCCACCAATTCCAGGTTCAGCCCTCTTTCCCCTATACCTTGAGTCCGTCAATAGCTCAATATTTTACTATCTCTTAGATTAGCTCAAGGAGTAAAGAACAGTGCATGGAAAAGTGACCTAAAAAGATTTAGGGTCTGGGGGTTAGAAATCATTTCTTAAAAATACTCTGAGTGCAAGAAGCGTTTGTTTCTGTTCCGTGAGTTTGCTAATTCTCCTCAACTAGCATTCAGAGTTTGAAAGACCAGTGTTTTTGTTGAGTCATATTATCATACTTCATAGGAAAAATAAACAGTTTTCTGAGGAACTGTCACTACTCAGAAAAGATCCAATGGCGCTCTTTTAGAACTGAGTTGGATGAGACAATTGGGGCTTTTGAGTAAGGGCGAGGGTTAAGACTAATGGTGCTTTCAAATGTGGTTCTGGTGTGACTGGTGGAATTTTTGAGTCAGCTTGCGGATTTCATTCTTTTGTATAGCCGAAGAAGTTAGGAGTCATCATAATAGCTGTCACTTATATAGTATTTTAAGGTTTATGAAGTGCAATCCTCCCAACAACCCTATGAGGTAGGTGCTGTTGTGATCCCTATTTTACAGAAGAGGAAACAGAGGCTGAAAAAAATTAAGCAATTTGCCCCTGGTCTAGTCACATGGGTAGTAAGTTTCTGAGGAGGGATTTGTTCTAGGTCTTTCTAACTCCAGATTGAATACTCTATTCACTGTGTCATAACTTCACCTAACAATTAAGTGAAATTTAAGTAAAAATATTGGGGTAAGAGGGAATGAATGGAGGAAAGACGAAGTACGGAAAGAGTAAAAGTATCCTTCCATATACCTCTTGCTGTTGGAATGTGTTATTTGGCATTAGGTGAGATGCAAACACAAAGGAGTTACAGTTTCTGGTGTAACTAGAAATGGCACAAATAGCCAAACAGATTGAAGGTTTATTATAAATGCCTGCTACAAACCTAAGAACTGACAACCCTCAAGCACAAAGCAATTTTCTGTCCTGCTACAGTTGAGGTCTGTTTACATCCCTGGCCTCAGTGTACCATAAATTCCTTCACTTTCCCCAAAAGGTTTGTTCCTTCCCAGGCTCTTTATGTGAGAAAAGTTATACCATTTGAACCAGTGACATGGAACTGTGGAAGAACAGATTTACTCACTGAGCAGGTTAACTCATGAAAATATTGGACTAATTGTTGTTGGATTTGGCCTTTGGGGATACAATATTTAGACAGCTTTCTTCATTCTGTTCATAAAGATGTGTTAAGAAATATTACAGCCAACATGTTCATTTCATGAAGTTTCCTCCCACATCATGAGCTGACAAAGGACAGAGTCCAATGCCTTGGAATCAATACCATCACTAAGTAGTAACAGTTGGTGGGTGTTGACTGATGGGTCAGACTGATTAACTCAAGTGATCATTTTCCAACCGAGTCATGGAATTCATTATTGCTTTTAATTTTTAATGGCTTTCTGTTGCAAACCATTTTCCCTCACTTTTTTCTTCCAGCAACTAACAAAATGTATTTTTAGAGACAACATCTGTCACTTTGTTAGTGTTTTGAAATATTTTGAAATCAGCAGCATTTATACAGCATTTCCTATGTGCACTTACACAAGAGCTGTACAATTATCTCATTTAAGTCTCACAACAGCCCTGGGAGTTAGGTGCTATGATCATCCCCATTTTACAAATAGCTTTGGAAATTTCACTGTCTTGATTGGCAGGTGAGTGAGTGAGTAAGTGAATGCAAACTTACCTAGCCCACTATTTGTAGCTGGCCATAGACCAGATCATTTTTCATATTTCTTTCAACCATTCACGTCTGGTCACTTTGTTACCAACTCCACAGAGCACATCCACATATACACATGCTTTCTACTTACTACTTTGGGTAAAATAATAAAATTGATATGATCATTGCTTCTCAAAAGAAGATGCCAAATGACTGTTCTCCACATTCGATTGCTACATTTTTCTCCCAAATGTATTTCATATTACTTCTCTTTCTACATTTTATGTTCTAGACAAATTAGGCTATTTTCTACCCTCGAAAATGACCTAATGCTTTCTTACTTTCATGCCACTACTAATGCCATTCCTGAAGACCAGAATACCCTCCGTCCTTCCTTGTCTTTCCCTGAAGAATTTCTATTCGTCTGTTAAAGCCTAACTCAACTGCTACCTCTTTCATGAAGGCTTCCCAGATTCCTTATCACAATTTCAGTCTTCAGACTTCACAGGATCACAGAATTTGAGAGCTGGAAGAGACCTCAGGGGCCATCTAATGCAATTCATACATGAAAGGAATCCTCTCTTATAACACCCAACAAGTGGTCATCCAGTCTTAACAAAAGGTAAGAAATCTGGTAAGTGTATAATCTATACCATTATCCAAGTCATTGATAGAAGTATTAAATAACACAGTACCAAGCACAGATTCTGAGTTTCTCCATTGAGGATCTTCTGCTGTATTGACATGGAATCATTAACACCTACTCATTAAATATGTCAATCCAGCTAGTTCTGAATCCATAAAACTATAATATTGTTTAAATCATATTTCTCTATCTTCTACGCAGGAACAGTATGAGATACTTCATCAAAAGTATTGTTAAAATCTACAAACATACTATCCACAGTATTCTAACTTCATCTGCTAGTTTAATAATCCTGTTGAAAAAACAAATGAGGTTAGTTTGACATGACATGTTCTTGGTGAAGCTATCGTGCGTGGCTCTTTGTAATCATTTATTCCCTTTCCAGGTGTTTGTCTCTTTAATGACCTATTGTAGAACTTTACATGAATGGAAGTTGAGCTTGCCTGCCTATAATGTGCAGAGTCTGTTTTCTTCTCTTTTTTGAAAAATATATACGTTCTTCCCAACTTGTGAAAACTTCCTTTTTCATGATTTTTCTAATTTTTCCAGTGTCAATGGTTATAGCTCAATCATCAGATCTACTAGTGATATCAAGCCAGGAAATTGCAATTCATCAAGGAAATCCAGATGTTCTCATTATCTCTTTATCTTATGTATCATCTCAATCTTAGCTCTCTTTTCTTTTGTAAAGGTCACTTTACAAGAACCTGCCACACTCAGATCTATCTTTTTCTTATCTTGCCTGGCTTCCAGTTTTTTTACATTTCTGTTTAAATCTAAGTTAGTTGGTAAGATGTTTATGCATTCACATTGGTCTCCAGACAAATACCATTTCTTCTCCTCTTTGGAATTGATTGCCATTGCATCTTTGAAATTTTCCATCACCTCTGGGTTGACTTACTCTGAAACATGTTACTCTATTAGGATCCTATTTGTCTTTCATTTAACTCTTTGAAATCTGTTTTCCCAAAGTATAGAATACATATCAGACTTTGCCAAGATTTTCTTTCCTTTTCTATCCCAAATTCTAGGATGGAGGCTCCAATCTTCCTCAAATGTTCCTATCAGTCCCATTTCAAAGATCAGTCTCTCCCCATTAGTGAGAACCAGATCCAGAATATGTCCTTGTTTCATATAGTACTTTATTCTACATCTTTTGATATTAGTGTCTATGTCTGCCTACTTGAATGTAGGTTTCATGAAGGCAAGACTCTTAACCAATCTTTGTATCTTTCACTGGCGCTTAGGACAACATCCTGCACACAGTAGGCACTGAAACATTTACTGAATGAGTTTGTGAATCAATTAATGGAATGGAAGTAAATAATTCTGAGCATCAAACAACTTGATGAAATAATGTAACCAGTTAGGCAACCAACTGGATTATTATAGGTGAGTAGGAACACATGCCAAAACAACATTATTCTAGTTTTGTGAATTCTACTTTTAAAAAAGGAAAGTGTCAACATTGCTTTTAAACTTAGAACAAGTTAGTTTAGCTCATTAAGGGTGTAGTAGGAAGCTTTTACCATCAAACTCTAATCCACACCTATTTAACTACTGAAGCAGACAGATCTGCAGACCATGTCTCAAAGAACGCATTTAAATGTATCTGGTGTCCCATTTCTCCATCTAAAAGAGTTTCTGCAATATTTAAAGCCACTTTTTGGTAATTTTCCTCTCCCGTTTGTTCCAGCACCAATCAACATATAGCCAGTGAATCAAATAAGGAAATTGGTTGTGCTGTAAACCCTGCACCCCCATCAAAAAAATCACTTTTTTTCTGAAGGTGTTAGGTGATATAAATGGGCTTAAAGGGCCCATTATATTTTAATAAGCTGTGACATGCAGCTTCCACTAAAGAGACAAGGTCCTATGAAACTTGATAGGAAATGTCCACTAGGACCATGAGGTGATGGTGTTGCCATCTGAACTCGCTCATATCATTAAATAAAACTCGAGTTAAATATTTGCTATTGGGACCTCCCCAGGTTTTTTGTTTCCTTAATGAACCTCATGGTTTTCAATTCTTACAAAAATGTAATTCATGCTTTCTTTATGCTAAATAACAAACCAGATATAATTCAAATACATTTTATAGACTTGTGAGTCATAATAATGGTACTTATTTTGCTTCACAAGTCTATGCTATTATTACTATGCACATTTATAGAATTCTTTAAGATTTAAAAAGCTTTTTATTTACCCTCTTAGAAGATCAAATTCAGCCTGTGACATTTATTAGCTTTTTGGCTTTGGACAAATCATTTGTTCTTTAGGTGCCTCATAAACCTTCCTAGGACTTACCTGCTAAATCAAAGTCAGATTGTTAGTAGAGGGAGCTCACATGCCAAATGTTCCCCACAATGGGGAAATCACTGATCCTTCACATATGTACATTTGTATTTTAAGAACATAAAAAAATCATACAATTTGAGAGCTTGAAGGAATTAATACCTTCATTTTACACACAAGAAAACTGAGCTCTGAAAGATAACCTAACTGCTCATGATCATGCAGCCAGCAAGTGGTACAAATAGAATTGGAACCCAGGTCATATAAGCTACACCAATTTTTCATTCTACATCTCTGTAGCAGTAGTGATCTATGAAAGTCAGTAGTCTATATCCACCTATGAGACCAAATGGTGTTTTGAGGAAGTGTTGCTCTCCTTAATGGCAACCTCAAAGGTTAGGGTAAGTTAGGTTTAGGTAGCAGGATCCCTAAATTTCCCTTCCAAAGGAGATAAATAAATATGAGATGATGTGATACCAACTATCCATCAATGCTAAATAATACCACTTGTCAGAGTAGTCACTATATAAAGGGGTTAGTTAGAAGAGAGTAACTGAAGATGGAGAGTCCAGTAAAGTTTCAATGAAGGTACAGTAATGACTGTTCTCAAATAACCCCATTTATTATCTGAAGAGCTGATGAATCATTTGTACTTTAGAAAGAAAAGCTGAATCAGACATCATCCTCTCTACCCATCTGGGCCATGATTCAAAGTGAATAGTATAGTTTACTCCAAATGAGAGTCATGCTTTTCCAAGTCAGATGTCATCTCTGAGAACCCAGCATGTCTACCTCACAATGAGGCATCACGGGCAATATAAAATGTGATCTCATATTCCCTTTAGGAGAATTGGGTCAATTCCATACACTAATATTTCCTGTTTGCCTTGCTGGGAACTTCCCTATATCCTTCCCAAGTAGCCTTCCTTCTATGGAAAGCTTTTGCACTGATGAAATACTGACATCAGCTGGCCATAAAATAAACTACCCCTCTATAATCTAAATGTTCCCAAAACTTTATTTAATCTCACTCTCAAGGAGTTCCCAAAACCTCTTCATGGCCTGATGTGTTCCCCTTATTTCAGATTACTGACAGGGAAAAGGAGGTAACTAACAATTTTGTGTTATCTTTTGTCCATCCATCTCCCTAGTTACGAATGATTACTATCAATATGTGTCAGGAAGCTAAAATGGAAAGAGCAGTTGATGTGGGACTGGAAGACCAATGTTCAAGTCCCAGTTGTACCATTTCTAGCTGTCTGACTTGAAGCAAGTCATTTCATTTTTGTTTCCTCTACTATAAGTGAACACTTATGCTACCTACCTCAGAGAATTACTAAAAAAGCATCAAATAATACATATAAAAGTAGAAACTAAGCTTGTGATTACAACAGTACAGTGAATTTCCAGTTGAGAAAATTCTTTTGCCACTGCAGATTGGTACCTTTCCTACACTCTATGGTCTTAGATCAAAGATGATTTATTATATTAGAAATAGTTCATAATCATTTTAATAAATACTTTCCCAAAGAATTTGGCAGTACTTTTTGGAAATGTCAAGTGTCTTTTTTATACAAACCCAACAAATATTACAAAAAGTTCTCACTTTATTTTTAAGGCATAATTTCCAGTTTGTTCTTCTAGTTTATGTATATAAACTGGCATTGAACTAATGACTATAATGTTCAGGGACTAGGATAGTGCCCTGATTATAGCAATGCTTATATATGGTAAGGGTAGTTAAATTAAACTGAATGCTTCCATTGAAGAAGTCTTTCAAAAATGGACACAGATTTCCAGTCCACTCTAATGCCAGTTCCTTGAAGGCTGGAACTATTACTTTGTTTCTGGCTTTGATATCTCTAGTATCTAGAACAGTACCTGGCACCTTACTAGTGCTTAATCCATATTTGCTAGAGTGAATTGAAGAAGACTATGCAAATGAAAATTTACCCCAATGTGAGTCAACAACAATGTGCTTTTGTGCATCTGGTTTAATTTTTTTTTTAAGGAAATCTTTTCAGTAGAATTCATTCATCTCCTCCTTGAAGAGGCAATGAGGCTGAACTTCAATCAATTTCTAACTGTGGTAAAGTGTCACGAGCTAGAAAACTGTAACAGAATTTTCCCTTATGCAAAAGAAACATGTATATAGGGTACTGGAAAACCTAAAAACTATACTAAAAAATTAATAAAACTTTTGGGACACCCTGAGTATGGGTTGGTTTTTCCAATTACAGCAGGAGCTTCTTGAGAGCAAGGATTGTGTAATTTTTTTCTATTTCCATCCACAGCACTTAGCACATGTTTGGCACGTAGAATGTGCTTAATAAATGTCTTTTCTTTCAAGTATTCATTCATGTATCCGTGTAAGCTGATTACCATTCATCTAAAAATTGTTGCTGCTGCCTCTCAGAGATCAACCAATGTTAAAGCTCACTTGTAAAAAAGCTAGGATCAAGAGCCAGGAAAAAGAGGCACATATTCTAGAGGTCTGGTTTAGTTCCCTGGTCATTTATCCCTGATTTACCAAATTCCAGATTTTTGGATTTTGCCTGTTACATCACACAATAAGCTGAAATTGAAGGCTTTCCAGAATAGGCCTATGATCAAAATATATCATTGAAGTTCCCATATTGATTTTCATTCAGATGGTTTTATGATTAATCTTTATTTCTAGCCTACAAACTGAAGCTTAATTGGGAAAATTCAGAAGAAAAGCAAGCCAAAAATTACAAAAGGAGAAAATGAAAATTAATTCAAAGCACAAGGTAAAAATGGAACTGCCATCATTCAAAAACTCTTCCAAGCCATGCTCAAACAAATATATTTTTCATTTGTTTGTTTATTTAAAGGAACAAGGAGGAAAAGAAAGAAAGACACATGTGTCAGAGACTGGGGATCCAAGCTCAACAGACTCTATATATCCTATTTCAGAAAAGCCAAAAGGAAATATAACATATGTTCCAATAATGACCTGTAACTGAAAGGGAAAGCAAAACAATAAAAATATTTAAAGACTTGAATAAAGAGCAACAGTTAGCAGGGAGAAAGAATTTGGCAGCACTTTTTGAAGATGTCTGGATCAAGAAAACAAACTTGCTGAAAGGTAAATTTTACATTATTCAATAATTTTTGTCATTTATAAAGATTAAATTATTTTAAAATTCACATGAAAGAATTATCAACTTCCTTCTAAGACATCTTCCAGGAAAAAAATGGGGAAAAAAATAAAGAGATGTCTGGTAGACTCAGTCAATTTTTAATAGTTAAAACCACAGGTATATAATCAGCATTATGTCTAAAGGACATTATTCCATTCATGCATAAAGAGAAACATTTCTTCTTAAAATATATCAAAGATACTATCATTCATAATTAGATTTTCTTTTAGGATTATTACTATTTCTTTAAAAATTCAAAATTTTTGATAACATCACTGAGTTTAGTTGTTGTTTGGTTGTTTTTTCAGTCATGTCCAACCCTTTGTGAATAAATTTGTGTTTGTGGGCTTTTGGCAAAGATACCGGATTGGTTTGTCATTTCCTTCTCTGACTCCTTTTACAGATGAGGAAATTAAGGCAAACAGGATTAAATGACTTGCCCAGGATGACACAGACAGGAAGTATCTTGAGCCAGATTTGAACTCAGAAAGATGAGTCTTCCTGACTCTAAGAACAGAACTCTATCCACTATGCCACCCAGCCGCCCCAGTCACTGAATGATACCCAAATTTTATGTCTTAACAGATATATGTGTAAGTAAATTTTAAGATGCTATATAAGTATTATTGTCATGTTTACTGCTATTGTTAATATTTTATTATTTGTTTGGCATTCTAAAAAAAAATACGTATATGAGCGTATCTATATACACTTTCCAAAAGTCTTAGTGTAGTTTCAAGTAAAGTTAAGACTTTTGGGACATATTGTACTCTCTCTCTCTCTCTCTCTCTCTTTCTCTCTCTCTCTCTCTCTCTCTCTCTCTCTCTCTCTCTCTCTCTCTCTCTCCATATATATATATATATATTCAAAGGGAATAGGGTAATTGTTCAGCCGACTAAATAGCCCCAAACCCTACAGAGCATCAGACAAAAGCCAGGGTCCTCCAAAATATAATCCTAAGCCATTCTATGCTGCATATTAGACACAGTGGAAAGAGTGCCAGCTTCAGAGTAAGGATAGCTAGGTTCAGACCCTGCCTTGAACATACTGGTTGTGTGATCCTAGGAAAATAATTTAATTTTTCAGTTTTCTGGGCCATTATATAGTGCTTGAAGGTGCAGAATGGTTAATCTGCGTTGGTAGAGGAAGTTTCTTCTACAAATAAATACTGATGTATTGGGAACTCTATCCATACAGATGAAATCACAGGTCCAAAGGAAAGGGAATACACACACACACACACACACACACACACATATGTAGAATAGATATATGTTACAAACATACGCATATGCATATTCATGTGTATGAATATACCTTGCTGTTGAGGCATTTCATTTATGTACAAATCTTCATGCTCCCATTTATCTTGGCAAAAATACTAGAGTGTTTTGGCATTTCCTTCTCCAGATGATTTAATAGATGAGGAAACGGTGGCAAATAGGGTTAAATGACTTGCCCAGGGTCACACACTTGGTAAGTGTCTTGAGGATAGATTTGAACTCAGAAAGATGAATCTTCCTGACTCCAGGCCAAGCATTCTATTCACTGCACCATCAAGCTACCTCGTGTAAATACTTACATATGTATATAGATATATAAATCATTCCCTGTTTAAAAAAAAAACAACAAGGAGTTTAGATATACAAAAACTGAGCATAGTCTAATGTTTATCCAGGAAAAGGCAACAAGGAAACTGAGAGTACTCACAATGCTGCCATATGAGGAGCAGTTGAAGGAGCTAGGGAGAAGCTAGAGAAAAGGAGCTAGCTAGCTTCGAGAAGAGAAAACCTGATATCTCTCTACAAGTGTCTGAAAGGACTATCAAATGGAAAAGAGATCAGATGTGTTGTTCTTGGCCTAAAGGACAGAACTAGGGCAATGAGTGGGAATTGCAGAAAGTTAAATTTTGATTCCATGTAAGGAAAAAAATTCCCAGCATTTAAAACTATCCAAATGGGGACTGGGCTGCTTCAGGAGGCCATGATATTCTGTCTTGATGGAGTCCTCCAACTAGAGGCTGGACAGTTAGTTTTTGAGAATTTTATAAAGATTCTTTTTCAGATAGGTGAGGGGCTAGTTTGTGAAAAGCCAAGGTCAATAGTCTTTTATCAATACTCATCCTTCTTTACTTTTCTCCAACACTTAACAACAATGATCATTCTCTCCTTCTGGGTGCTTTCTCCTTTGTTTTCTTAACCAGGATAGAATCAATGAACTTGAGAAATGAAAAGTCCCCAATGTATACCCAAGACATTTGTATCAGGGAGGGGTCTCCTCAGTCACAAGAATTTATATTTGTATACCCAGTGCCAGCATGTTGCATATATAAGGCACTAAATAAGTGTTTATGGAACATTAATAGAATTGAACTGCACTGCATTGAACCAATGTATAAGGTACCTATTAAAGTTAAAACAAACCTAGGTAGCATTAATATGTGTCCAGTTTCTAAACGATAAGAAATAATAATCCCACCATATGTACAATGTTCTGTTGAAGATATAGCTGTGGATTTTAGAAAGATTTTGAAATTGAAGTACTTTTGCCAACAATACACTGGTTGGGGGCTGAGCTGAAGAAAAGAAATTGATTCATTTTTATACCTTCCCAGGACATAAAGAGAATAATTATACTAGCCTTTAGATAAGAGGTTCATAACCATGCTCCTAACGGGTCCATGGATAGATATCCGGGTACCTGTGAAGTTGGATAGGGAGAAAATTACAACTTTTTTTCCCTACTAACTTCTGATATTTGTTATGTGTTTCAATTTTTAAAAAGACATTATTTTGAGAAGGGGTCCATAGACTGCTTCACCAGATTCCCAAGTGCATCCATGACACAAAGAAGTAAGTATCCTTACCCTAAGCAATGAATGAGTCAACACTGGCTAGGGAACTGTGACTAAGTGACCTAGTACTGAGATTGGACCTCTGACATTTTTTCTGGGTTTCTTTCAAGGGGGTCCTCTCAGTGACTAGATGGAAAGTCACATCCAAGAAGAGGAGTATCTTCACTCATGGAATGTTGGGGAATGGGGTGGGCAGAGACAAGTACTAACAATTGACATGTCCATTAACACAGAAAGATACATACTACCACTCCACTGCTAGATCTACATTCTTCATTACCAGTACTGGTTATGAATTATGCCCAGAGCAGTTAAATACATGCTATGGTATGCTAATAAAAATATATGTTAGTGATGCACACATTTATACGCACAAACCCCTCTTTGTGTGTGTGTGCATCCAAAATGTGCACTTGCATAGTGACTTTCCAAATAAACCGCTTTGAGTATAACAGTTTTCAAAACATAAAACTGGCTGATTCCTTCTTTTACCTCCCAGTCCATTCTACTACATTATTATCAGTTATTTCAGATTTATAAAAAATATTCATTAGGCATTAGTCGAGATTATTTGGACCAAATTTTATCATTTATTAACTACATTTTGGCAAGAATACGTCAGCTTCAAAATCTCACTCAACTATCCACAAATGTGTTCTGACCAGGGCATAGTACATTATTTTTTGTATAGTAATGTGTATCACTTATATTTTTATTAGACTGAAATGGAATCATATCCATATAGAAATAGAGTATAACTGAGTCACTGTAATAGCTGAAGTCAAAACTCACAAGGTCTCTACTATCAGTTTTAAGCCGTGACTACTAGGCAAAATTTCCTGTTGCAGCAAAGCTAAGTGAGCTAAGCATTCTCTTAGCAGCCTCCTAAGGTTTTTACGTTTATGTTTTTGTTTTTACCATTTAAGGATATTTTCAAGTTAAATCAGTATGTTTTCGCTCTTCTTTTCCAGATCCTCGACCTCTTTCAACATTAACCAAAGTGTGTTGCAAGCAGAATGGGCAATAATGATGCAAGGTTCCAAAGCTAAATTCATTTCTTCTTATGGTCATTTTTCTTCTTCAGAGGCCATGAGTACCACCCATTATTTTGAAAGTGCCCTTACACTTCATGATCATAGCCTCTGCTAGGCTGGCAAGGATATTTGCATTCACTCTTCTTGTCTACCTGAATTCTCTGACAACCATTAGCTAAATGTTTAGACATTCAAAGAAAGGTTCTGTTGGACTTGGAGCCCACACACCCATCTGTAATCCCCCAGAGTCACATCACCACTTCAGATGTTTAAACCTTGCATCCTGAGCATGCTCCTGGCACACCTTGAATAATTACTCTGAGTCATTCAAGGTAATAGTAGAGCAGCAGAAGTAACAACAGATACCCACGTTTGCTCAGCCCTAAAAAGTTTATAGAATTCTTTATATACATTGTCTCATTTGAACGCCACAACACCCTAGGAGGCAGACAGTGCAGACATAATTACCCCTATTTGAAAATAGAGGAAACTGAAGTTCAGAGAGGCAGGGAGATTAGACCATGGTCCACAGCTAGTGTCAGAGGAGAGGTATCATCCTATTATTTTTAACAAGGCCTTTTTCTTATTTTCAGTTTTATTGATGTGTTTTGTTTTTGCACTATAATAGTTATAGATTGCTTCCACTTCATGAAAGTTCTCTTGTAACAAAGTAAAACAGTTAAGTAAAACTAAGAATGCAATGACCTCATCTGAAAATGAGCTCAATATTTTACATCTATAGCAAAACACTTGTATTAAAAAAATTTTAACTGATATCCAATTTATCTCCCTTCCAACCCCCACTCCATCCCACATGGGGAAGAAAAAGGAGGGAAATTTCTTGTAACAAATATGCATAACCAAGCAAAACAAATTGCACAAGTGTCTGTATACACAAACACACACATATACAAGTACATGTATATACATATGTGATATAGATATATACGTATACACACATATGTATGTCTCATTCAGCATTCTAAGTTCATCACTTCTCTGGGAGGGAAAAAAAGATGGAAGGAAGGAAGGAAAGAAGGAAGGGTAACTGGATACTTTAGTGGATTTGTGATCTCACTGATTCTAGTACTACTTTTCTATAGTGCAGATCACAATCAATCCAACCACCCCCACCTCCAACATATGAAACAAAAATTCTGTAAATGGAAAGACAGATGGATGGAGAAAACAACAACTAACATTTATATAGCACTTATATGTGGCAGGCATTGTTCCAAGAGCTTTACAACTACTATCTCATTTGACACAACAACCCTAGGAAGTAGGTGTCGTTATTAATTTCATTTTATAGATGAGGAAGCTGAAGCAAACAGACAGTAAGTGATTTGCCCTTTGTCGCATAGCTGGTAAGTATTTGAGGCCAGATTCTTGAACTCAGGCCATCCTGACTGTAGGACCAGCATTCTATCTACTGTGTCACCCAGAGAGAAGGAGGAAGGAAGGAAGGGATAACAGAAGGAAGGAAGGAAGGAAGAAAGGAAGGAAGAAGGAAAGAAGGAAGGGATAACAGAAGGAAAGAGGGAAGCAAGAAATGGAGGGAGGGAGAAAATTGGGGGGAGGGGAGAAGAAATACGGAAGGAAGAAATGACTAAATCATAATCTCCCTTTAAGATGCATTAGAACTCATTAAGAGTCAGGAAAAGGGCTTAAAGTGAAACCAAAAGGTTACACATATACTTTTGCCCAAGGTCAGTCAATTAGCATTTATTAATTCCTGTTCTGTGTCAGGCATTGTGCTAAGTGCTGGGGTTCAAAAGAAAGACAAAAATCAGTATCTGATCTCAAGAAACTCACTGCCTGCTACATGTATCTAAAATTCACTCATATATAAGCATGAATAAAAGTATAATGTGGCTCTATCCATGCTTAGGGTGGGTGGAGGTGAAGGAGGGGGAGAAAAGGTAAGGAAGGCAAAGTAACCCAAGGGCACTGATAGCAATTTGGATCTTTTGCCTTGTGGGGTCTGCAAGCTTCTGTGATTTAAGTACATGATGAGCAGCATATCCCCCTCAGTGTCTAGAGCACTGGAAGGAAGACCTGGAAATTCAGCCTCAGACACTTACTATCTGTGGGATACTGTGTAAATCATTTAACCTTTGTTTGCCTTAATCCACTGGAGAAGAAAATAGTGAACCACTCCAGGATCTTTGCCCAAGAAAACCCCATGAACAGTATGGTCCATGAAATCATGAAGAGTCAAATTTGAAAGACATGTTTTTAGAATCTGTTTTTTGACTACCTTAATGTCTTTCCAAGATAAACCACAAACCATGTTCACTGGTCTATTTACCATTCCTGTTCTTCAAATTATAGAGGAATCCAAGAGATTTAGAAGCTCTTGGGACCTACTCTTGATGTACTCATTGAGCTGATATGAAGCCTTAGGCAAATTGATTTCTCTTTGTGACTGTTTTCTTGTCTATTAAGTTGGAAGGGTGATAATTACCATCCAGCTCAACAGAACCCTGTGAGCAATTACTCATAACTATAAAATACTCAGTAAATAGCAGTACTCCCCTACAAGCTTTCTGCAGCACTCTTTCTTTATCAAATTGTTTTGTAAATGGTAGAGAGATAGCACAGGGCAGTGAAATAAGCTAGCTGAAGAGATAGAACTGCATTTAAATCCTAGCTACATCAGCAATGTTGCTGTGAGCAAGACATTATGCTTCTCTGCCTCAATTTCCTCATCTATAAAATGGAAAGAATAGATTAACCATCAAGAATAATCCTATGACCTTACTTGCACTATCTACCTCACAGGGTTGTCCCAAGGAGCAAATGGGACAATGCATAGAAATACTTTGAACGTAAGTCAAATACTAACATCATTACAGGACACAAGCTGTCTTTGATATTCAACTGGTTTTAAGAGCTCTAATTCTCTGGTCACTTATCTTCCAGAATGGAAGTTTATAATGTGATTATTTTGTGTTCTTATTATAGTCCACTAATGGGTAGCAAGGTTAATAGAGCAAGTATTCCTCTTGATGTTCTATTCGCCTCACTCCTTCATTTTTGACAGCTCTCTTTCTCATCTTACATTTTTTCAGAGAGAACTTCTACTCATGGATCAGCTTGAGTGCTAGTTTCATAGAGAGTAAACATCTGGGTTTATTTTCCAGTTTTATCTGCTTATTAATCATCAATCAATATGTACAGTGAGTAGCCTTAATCCTTATAGTGAAGACTTGTGTTCAAATCCAAACCTTGGCATTACCTAGTGACATGACCTTGGGCAAGGAATTTAAACTCTCAGTCTCAAGCTTCCTCACCTGCAAATTCAAGAGGTTGGACTAGATTGACCTCTAAAGTACCTTCTGCTCTAAATCTATGATCCATAAGATACTCATCCTTGAATTTCTATTTTTTACAGACAGAAACTAGTCTGAAAATTTTTTTTTCATGCTTATCATTTTCCTTCTTATTCCCTTCCTTTATATCCTATCTGACTCTATTTTTTTATAAAATTGTTTTGCCTCAGGGACAGTGGAATGATCAACAAACCGGCTCTACCTAGGTTCAACGACTGGCTCTCCTACTTGCTAGATGTGTGACTGTAGACAAGTCATTCAACTTCTCTGGGTCTCAGTATCCTCTTCAGCAAAATGAAGAGGTTGGACTCAGTGACCTCTAAGGTACCTACAGTTTTCATTCGATGATCGTTACACATTATTTGATTCCTGATTTGGCATCAAAACTTTGCTGGGAAAGTGCGAAGCAATTCTTTCTTCCTTACGCATAATCCTCATTTTTCTCATTAACAGGAGAATCAGGTTCCTGTTGGTCAACTCTTAGTTCTATAGTGTTCTAAGTTCTAAGTTATCAAGGCCCACCTGGGTCCTGCTCTCCTGACTAGTCAGATGCTAGTCACACCACTATTTCCTAAGGGGCCTTGGTCTTGCTCATTTCTCTTCCAAATCAACATAATCTCTGGTCTTCTCCACCTTCTAAACCATCAGCCTTGCTCTTCTTGAGATGCCTCTACTTTAGGTGTTGCTCTTTTTGTTGGAGAGTCCCTAGTAGGGACTACAATTTCATGGTGGGCATTGAACTTGCTCACTTCGCTCTCAACTCAACTCACTCTCCAGACATCTCAACCTCTTAGTCAGTAGCCTTATTCCCAGAGGGGGTACCCTCCCTGACTCTCTTTATAAATTCCTTTTATGTGTTTTCCCCCATTAAAATGTAGGCTCCTTGAGAGCATGGACTGTCCTTTGACTTGTATTTGTATCCCCAGTGCTTATCCTACTAATGCGGCACATAATACTCACTTATGACTGCTTTGTCTATATATCTAAATCATATAGGTGCACTAAGACTGTCTCCTCTTAAAGTATATGCTGCATAAATTTGCATTTCCATTTGTTTTAAGCAGTATATAGACAAAACTAGGATACCTCCCAAGGCTGCTGGACTCAATGTCCAAAGCCATGTGTATGGCTTTCAACTACTTGAAATCTGGAGGTAACTTGTACCTGTCAGAAGTAGTTTAAATCTAAAGCAATTCATCTCTCCATTTAGTTATTTCACTTCTTCCTTCCGTGTATGATAGTTTAAGTTCACAATGAAACACACAAAAAAACTCTATGCAGGAAAACCAAGTCTAGGATTGGGGTGGGGGCAGGGTAAGGGTTATGCCTTCCTAGAATTTTGTATACCACTTGATTCAATGCCTTCCTATTCACTAGGATTATTAGTTGAATTATAGTTTAAAGTCAATTTGTCTTACCTTCTACTGAACTGTAAGCTGCTTGAAGACAGCAGGTAGGGCATTTTAATATTTATCTTCCACAGGCCCTTGCTTTCTGCAAGTAAGTTTTCTAATTTGATTACTCTGAATTCTTATTATAGTTTATGACTGGGTAATATTATTGCGTTGCACATAGCAGGTACTTAACAAGTGTTTCTTGAATCCGAATTTCTTCTAATACCTTAGTACTCACTAGATGTACTCAACATCTACATATTTTCTCATTTACTACCACTGCCACTGCCAAACAGTATTTGTTAATACATCTATGCCTGTTGGATTATGTTTTGTGCAGGAAAGCAGAGATCTTTGCCCACTGTTGAAATAATTCTCACTTAACAATTTTTCCTTTGATTATATTTCTGATATTTGAATAAGTGAAGAAGAAAAATGGAACCACATATGCTATGCAGTAGTCACTTACTCCAGTGAATGTTATTTCATTAATGTGGATATTGCCACAATGCACCCATCTACATTTGTCCTTCTTGTGCCACCCTTGGTTATGTTCTCACATAAGTCAAAAAGTTCATCAGTAGGAGGTCCACTCAATGTTCTGGAAGTCCACTTCATTTTCTCTTGGCATCTTGAAAATATTGGTGGAACCCTGGGGCTATCAGTTTTCATTGCTCTCAACATACTTGGTCATACACTTCTCCTTCGAGCATACATTTCCCTAGTGATACCCTTTACTTTATGCAGTCCTTCTTCGTAGTCCCTTACTTGTTGTTTTGCAGCTGACTTACACCAACAATGTACCTACCCACAATGTACCTATCCATTGTCCTCTGAGTGACACTCATTTTTAAAATTCTTTGGAGACCATAGTGTTCCATGACTCACAATTCTACCCCCACTTTGGTAGAATATTGGTATTAAAAGAGATGGTCTTTATTTTCTGAAAGAAACTTAAGGTCTTCAAAAAAGTTTTACACTTTTCTGAAGATAGTCTAGCCTGCTTTCCTTCCACATAATTCTGAGTTGTTGTCCCAACTGTTTAATACCCTCTAAACATAAATACTATATCCATTAGTGGGCATATATGGAATAGCTATCTAGTACTAAGCTCCATGTCATTGGAGGCATTTTTACTACTTTAGACTGAAAAGCAAGTGAAGATTCAAGAAATGGTTATAACCTTTCCCTCTTCCGGTAAGACATTATAAGATACTACTATGAAATAGAAAGAGCTCTGGATTGGGAAAGAAGAGACTCAGGTCCTAGTCTTCGCCCTCACTTAAGTATAACCTTAGTCTAAGCAAATCATTTACTAGGGTTTACAACCTGGACTCCTTGAACTTAAAAAACTGATCATTGTGTTTCAAAATATTTTCTTTGTGATCCTATATATTTTACATTATGCATTTAAAAGCATTATTCTGAGAAGAGGTGCATAGACTTCACCAAACTGCCCAAGGGCTCAGAGATATGAAAAAAAAACATTAAGAATCCCTAAACCAGTGGTTTGTGTTCTACCAATATATGCTGTAGCTAGATCAACTTAGCACAAAGATCCATCTATGTTCATTAAAATTCCTAAAGATTATCACAATCCCCTAAATCTTTCTGAAGAAGCTAAACCAGATGATCTAACCCTAGCTTGTCTTCTAGTTTTAAAAAGTGACGGTTCTCTAAGTGGATGTGAAATGGCCAGGAAATCTATGTGGAGGTATGTCCTGCATCATGTTTCTACAGTGTTATACTGCTTCACTGAAGACATCATGGGCCAAGTTCTAGTTTGCCATTGTTTCAATGTCTGTATAGGGGTGGTACAGTCCATCCATGAACACTAACCAGGTTAGTTGCTCCTTCAGTGGTCAAGGAATTAGTGCTCACTTTTTCATTTCCGGTTGAAGCCGTTATATATTTACTACATGTCTGCTATGTTCAGTGCACTGTACTGGACACTTCAATTTATGGTAAATAAATTCATCCGCTTTTATTGACACTAGTTATTATATATTCATCTTTGTGACAAACACTATGAGAAATACAATAAAATACAAGATGTACATCTGGATCTCTAAAAGTTTAATACCTCATTCAAATCACCTCAATTCAATTTAATTCTATAAATACTTATTAAAAACCTACTACACATAAAGTACTGTGTTGTTAGGTTCTGGGGAGCAAAAGGCAAAATAGAAAACAGTTCTCACTATCTAGGAGATTTCATCTTATAGGATACAATCAAGTGTCTCTGAACCTTCCTACCTGTGTGACCTCAGACAAGTCACTTCATCTTTCTAGGTTTCACTTTCTTTATCTGTGGAGGGCACAGAAATGTGTGGAGGGCAACTAAATGATCTCTAAGGTCCCCCACCTAGCTCTAAATTCTAAAATCCCATGAAGTGTACTATAGACACAATTCAGACTGCAGATCATCTCAGCTCTTTTTAGTACAGAGACCAATGAGTGAAATGGATTGTGGGCATAGGTATGCATCTAGATTGTGCACACCTGGTCCACATTCATGTTGATTGGGAGTAGGTAAAAGACAATGGATGATTCTAATTAAGTCCTTTCCACTCTAATCATCTCATATACAAATCTGAGGGAGGGATGGTATAAAGTATAATACAGGAAATAAGTCAGAAACCCCTGCCGATTATGAAGGATATGACTCTGTGAAATAAGATCTATTTTATCTTTTTTGAATTTGTTCAGAAACCACTACCTTAAACTTAATCATAAATTTCATTCTAAAGTCATGAGTCACCCCAAAGATGTCTGTGATAATTGAGATAAAAGTAGGTCACTTATCCTACAGTTATGACTATCAGTGCCCAATGACTGGGCAGAAAAATGAGTTAGAATCCCTCGCCTGGCCTAGAACTCCTACCTCTGGAAAGAACCTTACAAGGTAATAAACACTCATTTTTCTTGAATTCTCGGTCTAAAGCAAATCAACCAAGACCAGGTTGTATCTTTGGAAAAGTAACCTCTTCTCTTAATTGGCTCATCAGAGAACAACCAAAATCCTTCTGGGTAATCTGTGTTCAGACAAACAAAATTAGTCAATTTTAAATGTTGTAATTCCCTGTGCCAGGGAAGAGAGCTGAGTCCCAGCTTGTCCACATGGTTTCTGGCATTCCATGCAATCAACAATCTTCAGTTTATCTTTCAGGAACTCCTCAGATACAAACACTTAGGAAAGGCATTTGAATAGAGTTTTCCCCAGAAGTTCTAGATATACAAAGAGCAAGACTGCCTCTATCAGATGCAAAAGCAAAAGAACATTCCTTTTCTTTTCTTTTTTTTTTTGTCTTTGTTTCAGAAGTCTGAAGTCTTCTTCAGGACTGCACAGAAGTTATCCCTTAACAGATCAAGCAACAAAATCAAGAAGTGAAACATGCCAGTTAAGATTTACCATATTCTGGGATTCAGAGAAACAAAGGGCAGCTGAGTACTTAGTGGTCAAAAAAGCTGAGTACAGGTGTTAAGTGCCAGCTGAAGTTCCTGAGAGATCCTGAAAATGGTCAATAAACAGAATGCATTCCAGCAGTCTTGCCTGGAGGTGATAAAGTAATGGGTTACACTTACAGAGAGGGTCTTGGCCACTTAAAACTGAAAGAATGTATTAATGGTAGCCGCTGCTCTCTCCTGGAACCTGGTGTTGTGATTTTAAGAGCTTAGGAGAAGCACTTAGCAGGACAAGCTACAGGCTGTTTTGATGAAAGAAAGGTAGTAAGTCATTACAATAGAGAAATTTATCTTCTCTAACAACTATTTGTCTTTCGTCCATGCAGTGGAAACTTTACCTTCAAATGTTCTGATATCTTTTTTAGTTAAGGAGTCAGACAGTCAGTCAATAAACACTTAGTAAGCCTACTATGTGGCAAGCATAATGCTAAATGTTGAAGATGGAAGGAAATGTAAAAGATTGTCCCTGTTCTCTAGGGGCTCACCATCTCATGGGAGAGAAAGCATGAATATAACTACATATAACAAGCTATGTACAATAGAAATCAGATATAATCAACAGAGAGAAAGCACTAGAACTGAGAAGGAGCCCAAAAGGCTTCTTGTAAAAAGTGGGATTTTTAGCTGGGACTTGAAAGAAGCCAGGAGGCAGAGATGAAGAGGGAGAACATTTCAGGCATAGGCAATAGCCAGTGAAAATGCCCAGAGTAACGAGATGGAAATTGAAACAAAAAACAGGTCAGAATCACTGAATTACAGACTATATTTGAGGCAGGGGGGAAGGGTATAAGATGTAGGAAGACTGGAAAGGTATGAAAGGGAAGGAGAGTAGCTTTGAGGTCCTAAACTTGAGCAGCAGGCAGCCTCATCTTTTCCCAGAGTTGCCAGGACAAGTACCACGCAGTACTCAGCCTATTGTATATTATGTTGTCTGGGAAAGTTTTGACTGCACAAGTAGTGTGTCCCATAGTGAGATAAAGAAAAGAGAGGGGAAGGAGAGGGGAAGGAAGAGGAGGGGAGGGGAAGGAAAGATCACAAGGAAATTTGTTCAAATAGTTCTAGTCTATAAGCTCAAAAGGGGCAGTTTTTTGGGCTGGTGAAATCTGAAGATCAACAAAAGATATTCTAGCCTATTTTTCTACTCAGCTAGTGATATTAAGAATGAATTAATTACTTTGGAAATAATTTATCCTTATGTTATACTGCTTTACAAATATTTTGGCAGTGCATGTGAACATAATATCCTTACGAATTTTGAGAAGGCTTGCTTTATTCTGAATGACCTTTTGGAAGGGGCATTTTGGAAAACATCTGAGAAAAACATAAGGGACATGTAGCTGGTGCAGTGGATAGAGCGCTGGCAATGAAAGCAAGAGGACCTGAGTTCAAGTCCAGCCTCTGACATTTACTGGCTGAGTGATGCTGGACAAGCCACTTAAACTCTATTTGCCTCAGTTTCTTCAACTGTAAAATGGGGTAATAGCACCTACCTCTTAGGGTTGTTATGAAAATCAAATGAGATCATAATTGTAAAGTGCTAAACACAGTGCCTGGCACAGAGTAAGTGCTCTCTAAATGTCATTTATTGTTATTCCTTAAGGGTACTGAACAGGATGACTTGCTACAAGAGGAAGCTGAAAGCCTATGTAGTGTTAATAAAGAAGCTGAACTGACAGAAGCCTTCTCCCTTGTGGATGTCATCATGTGGTATTTCACATACAGCCAATGTTCACTGTTTTCATGCCAGTGTTTATAACAATGTGAGATGGTATTTGTCTGGATTACTATTTTGCTAAACCATTCAGATCTACCTGAAAATGTTCTACTTTTCCAAAAGTGGATAAAAAATATTAATCAAACTATTTTAAAGGGGTTTGAACATTAGCTAAAAAAAATTTGCCTCTTCAGTATTCTTAAAGGTTGAATTATGTCGGTTTCTATTAATTTATTTGGTCTGTAAAAATTATGTAAATATGCATAAAATTGCAATCAGGAAACATTATTGTTTCTTTGCCACGGTCACCTGAAAGGAAGCTATATTTGCATCATCTTAGAATAAACATGATCATGTTTCAGTATGGTTTTACATAATCAAAGACTAGTACAATATTTCAGTATTTAGGGAATAAAAAAATTGACTGATTCAACCAAAATGATCAAAATTTTAATATTACCACTGAAACTTTATATGTATAAGTGTATTATATATTATAGAATATAATTCTATATAATTTATACTTATATAACATAACATAATATAATACATAATTGCAAATAAAAAATTATATCATGCAAGAATATATTATGTATTATAATATGTTATATATAATATTGAAAACTACATATCTTAAACTGGTAGCTTATTGAAAATGTTCATTTCTGTACAGTAATACTACATTAAAGAGCTAGTATATTAGAAAGTAGACAGATTGCTTTAATTCAAACAACCTGGTTTTATATTGACCATTGACTGAAGGTAGGAATTAAAGATACTACACTCAGATGTGAGCATACAATGTACAATATGAAAAATAGTTGAGACTGTTTTCAATGTGAGATTTTTTTAAGCATAATTATTTGCAGAAACTTGAATGAATTATTTTACGCCCCCAATACATTATACTGCCACAATTTCCTCAGTTCTCCATAGGCTGTGGAAAATGTTTACTTAAATAGCATTTTATATATTAAAATATTGATTTAACTTGGTAGTATTATTGTTTCAATGCTAAGTTTGGTCTGGATTCACAAAATGTCATGTAGATAAGTTTGGTCTAGTGTGGATATTGTTACTTGATTTGGTTAACTAAATTTCCCCTGTGCATTTTTGTAAAGTACCATTAATTTAAGGAATGTCCTTCTTTCATGCCATTCTCTGGAACTCAGAAAATATTTATGGCATAGCTTTCATGCTAGCTTTATATAGCACCTACTACGTTCCAGTCACTGTCTTAAATGCTTTACAATTATTTATCATTTGATCTTGACAACAACCCAGGAAGGTAAGTGACATATTTCCTTCCCATTTTACAGTTGAAGATTACACAGGCAAGAAAGCTGTTTGGATGTTGGCTTGTTTTCTTCTCCAGGCTAGTTGAATTAATTGTACATTCACAAGCTGAACAAAATTCGACTCTTAGAGAAATTTCAGTCAGGCACTGAAACCAAAGCTCATCATGTACCTAAAATGCACACAGGATGACTTTCATATGATCCATATGACCTGTTGTTGGATACAAACCTTTGTATTACAAAGAATTCAATATTCCTACCATACTTCTGGCCAGTGGCTTTCAAATTTTTGATAGCATTTCTCTTCCTGGGTTCAAAATTGAATCCTCTATTTTATTACTTAAAGTGTAAGTTCCGTGAACACAGGAGTTGTTTCATTTTTATATTTTTATCTCCAACACCTACTATGAGGGAGCCAAGAATTAGCCCTGGAAGGGACCTCAGAGGTCATATAAATCTAATCTCTTCATTTTATACATGAGGAAACTGAAGCCCATGGAGTTCACATGACATTCTCAAGGTCACATTCAGAAAACATGAGAAGCTGGTTTGGAACCGAAGTCCGGACTCAATCACTGTTGATTTCTAGATGATTACTATTCCTTCCACTTGTTACTGACAGAAAGATGGACTGAGGAAAGGCAGCAAGAAAAACAAAACCTAATTAGAATAAAATAAGAATTAGATGAGTAGCTCTCTGTTTTTGGTGGGTGATCATATGCTATTAATAACATAAGAGTCCAGCCCACAGGCCCCCTGGAGAACCTTCATCATTGGTCACCAGCCCATGCTTAAAGAACCATGGTTTTAAATGAAAAGCAAGTGAGGAGACCTTGCTAAAATCAGAACTCATTGTTCTAAGAATATTAGTCAGTAGACTCTTAAAACAGCTCCTTTGTCTTTTAGCGAGATTTCAGTTTAGTCAGGTTTGGTATTATTTTGATGGTGACATTCAAGTCTAGAATCACAGGGAAGCTGGAAACTGCTTATTGCAAATATGAGGAAACTGTTCCACATTGCCCATGGGCACATGTGTCACCCCATCTTCCCGGCACAGGATCTAGAGCTACATGTGGGGGTGTGATTAAAATAGGACAGTAAGGGACAAGCAATTACCTAGTTGTGGTGGGAATATGGAAGAGGAAGAAGATTCAGACTGGTATAGGAGCTGACTTTAGATGTAGATGAGAAAAATGATAACCTTCATGTAGCCCTTTTGGGTTTGCAAAGCACTTTACAAATACCACATTCGAGCTTCACAATAACCCCCCTAGGGGTAGATGTTACTATTATTCCCATTTTATAGATGAGGAAACTGAGGCAAATAGAGGTTAAATAGCTTAACCAGAACCATATAATATAATAAGTGTCTGAGGTTAGATTTGAGCTCAGGAATCCTGACTCCCAGTTCAGTACTCTATCCACTGTGCCACCTAACTGGATGGGATACACACACACACACACACACACACACACACACACACACACATACACACACATACACAAACACATCATCTTTAAATTTTATTTATGTAACATATATGTATGTGGATTTGCAAAGCCCTTTGTGCACATTGTCTCATTTGAGCCTTAAAACCCTGTTGCATAGGTATAATTATAATTTTATTTGGAAGCTGAGGAAGCTGAGACTCAAGGGATTGATGATCTTCCATAGTCACATAGCTTGCGGAATCAGAGGTGGGAATTCAAACCAAGATAACCTAACTCCACCTAACCCCAAGCCCAGCACTCTTCATTCTTCTTATCCTGCCTCCCATGGCTAAGCACCTTCTTTTAAGCCTATGACCCAAGGGCAACTCAAGACAAAAGAAGACAGTGGATACTCAGCAAATCATTCTACTTATTTAAGGCTCTATGGCTAGCTCTGGCCTTTGGAACCCCTAAATTCTGTTAATGCCTCTGCTCTAGCTCTTTCCCTTCCATTTTTGGTTTAATTCCTCTCATTTTGGTTTAATAACTAAGACAACTTGGAGTCAGGAAGATTCATCCTCATGGGTTCTAATCTGACCTCAGAAACTTACTAGCTTTGTGACTCTGGGCAACTCACTTCACCCTGTTTGCCTCAGTTCTGCATATGTAAAATAAACTGGAGAAAGAAGTGGCACACCCCTCCAATATCGCTGCCAAGAAAACCCCAAGTGGGGTCACAAAGAGTTGGAAATGAACAAGCAACGACAAAAAAGCATACTTGTAATAAGCAATATCCCCTTTAGTAGCTCAGTCCTTTTTTGGTGCCCACAGTCCACAAACAAATTCATAAGATCAAAGATTTACAGATAGAAGAAAACTCAGAGGTTACAAATATTTCAACTTCTCCCCTTACCCCCGCCCCACTCCCCTTTCCTCCACTTTTCTACAATGAGACATCTGAGAGCCAGAAAGGTTAAGAGACAAGCCTAAGATAACACAAGTAGGAATTGGCCAAGCTAAGAGTTCAACCTCGCTCCTCTTATGCCAAATCCCCTGTTCCATCCTGCCTCCCAGAAGCACTGAAGACAATTTACTTATCTTCCCACTGACAGAGCAGCCAGAGGTAGCACATCTTAGCTCCAGACATTGCTGAGAGAGGTAACAGGATTTAAAGTGATCAGTAGGACACTGCCCATCTCAATCTGTGTGTGATAGTTAGAAGGCTCCATGAAAATGGGGATGATGACACTGTGCCCATCCCCAAAGCCCATGACAGCTCTGAAGAGCTATACCTTAATAACTGGATGTGACCCAGGGACAGATCATCAGACTTTTGCAGTGTTCTTATGGACCAAACTCTATGTCTACCAGGTGAGATCATGCCAGAAGGGCAGAGATTCCAAGAATGGAGGGAAAGTAGAAAGTACATTAGACTAGTAATTGGAAGAGCTTGGTACATCTGAATTTGCCACTTACTGGCCTTTTGACTTTGGGCAAGTCCTTTAGCCTCATCTTTCACACATGGCAAGGCTGTGCTAGAGCCAGTTCTGGAGAATGGTTCAATTTTCAGTGTGAGCATTTAGACCTCAAAAATCAGCAAATACTATAAATCAGGACTTTGATTTATTGTTTTGTTAACTGTCTAGATTTAAGAAAATAATGAAGAAAATGGTTAATGATGAAGATGAAATATAAAAGGGTGTTGGAGAATAATTTTTCTCCCAAAGTTCTGGTTGTTAAATATTTATCAGCACACCCCTGGCAGGTGAGAATTTGGGGGGAAATGGAAAGGCTCAAAACATCATTGGTCACAGCTACTCATTAGGAGCTAGGGCACAACATCCGAGAGTGGTACAATGAAGGACACATATTTATTTTTCTAAATGTACAGAAATTTCTGCTCTCCATAGTTCATAGATATTTACTTTATGACAAGTCAAGTCACAAGTATTATAGTAAGGCAAAATACAAAATAATAGCACAAGGAAAGCAATTATTGAATTTTGTTTTGAGTGCACAAGTATCCTGTCCTAGATCCAGCTATCTTGCAAAAAAATCATTTTATGTATAAGCAGTTATGAATTATACCAGGTGTATGCCAGGAATTGTTTAACAACTGACTCTCAGGGAAGGTGGAAAGATGTATGCATGATGCTTTTTTTTTAGTTTAATCTGTATTGTTAATATTTTCTCCATAACTTTCTTAAGTATGCCTAAATGACAATGCATCAAGCTCTGATTTGTAGTCAGAAGTATAAATGCTTACACTTAAAATTTGACAATCAGTTCTCAAAAGTCAGCATACCTCTGATTGTGCCAACGTGGCATTTACTGAGGTATCTTCACAATGATTCTTTTTTTTGACAAAGATTTTATTGCTGTGTGAAGCTACTGGTAAGGATCTCCATCTGTCAATGAAATTTCACCTTCTTTGCATCAGAATTTCTAAGAAGTTAAGTGTCTTGCTCAGGGTATCACAGACAGTATGTGTCAGAGGCAGGATTAGAACCCAGGCCTTCCTGACTCTGAGGCCAATATTCTATGTGCTATGCTTCTCTGACTCTCTTTTCCACTGATTTTTACAAACAAATCATCGTGGGCAGTTGTAAGGGGTTCCTTAGAGTCCCAAGAAATCCTACTCAGATGTCCATTTTCTTCCACAAAATTAAGCCCATTATGAAAAACCCCCTTAGAAGAAAAACAAACAGACCATTGTAAGAAAGACACAGGTCTATTTTGGTAGTCATTTTAGCAGATTAGCATGGAAGCATTTGTGAAGCCACCAATTCCCTCTTTTGAGGAGGTATGGGGCTGATAAACACACTACCCAGGAAATTGTACACTAGCTGACTGGTAATGAAAGTTTTGATAACGTAGTTAAGTTGTACCCTTTTCTGCTCTTTGGTTGTAAAGTGATGTAAACACTCACTGAAAATTTGTTATTAAGCCCAGAGTATCCTTTTCTCTGGGTGTTGATTCATTTTTGTTTTGGATGCTTATTTAGTTTTAACTATACTCCTTTTTTCCAATGAGGAATTTTAAATGCTGCTTTCCCCCAAAGACTGAGATGGCCTTTGCCTGAAGGTTACATTAAGTTATTCCACCAAGCACATTGAGGTCTTTGTGATGACAGCAGGAAAGACCTGAGAAAAGGGAGAAACCTGCTGAAGGACATATGCCAGAGAGGGAATGGGAGTCTTTGTTTGGGGGGAAGGTAAGGGAAGGGACAGGTGGGGAAGGAAGTGGTGGAGGGAAGGGGAGGGAGAAAAGCAAAGAGTGAAGAAGATGAAGGAGTCCTGGAAGTGACTATTATTTCAAGAGATGGCTCTGATAAGCTTATAGTAGAGCATAGAGCATGGTCAGTGACCTTTAACTGGATTCCTGTTACACTGGCTGTCAGTCTTCAGTTGTGACAGAGAGAGGAACCTGCCTTTGAACACACACACACACACACACACACACACACACACACACACACACATACACACACACACACACACACACACACACACACACACACACACTGTAACACTTAACCATTGTAACTGCCAAAATAGCATTCAAACACAGTGTCTAGCATGTAGTAAGTGCTTGATAAATGTTTTATCAGTGTGTTTAATTTACTTTTTTTCGTTTACACCATTACACAATTATTCAAGTTAACTCTACCTGCTACATGTGCTTCTTCAGTTTATGAGGCACAATGCTGCTGTCACCAGCTTTACTATGTCCTTGACTGATGCTTGGGGGGTTGGGAGGGAAATGCCATGCCCACCATAACAGAGGTGGTTGGGTCTGGTTTGGGTTTAAATGCCATTCACCAGTAAAACTGAGGAGTTTCTCTATTTGTACTAGAGGATCTTTGGTGTTCCCTTTCATTGCCTAGTTACTTTGAATAAGTTGTTCCCTTTGTTTCCTTTTCCCCCCAAGAAGAGATGTAACCTTTTGCAAAATATGTTTTAGTGAAACTAAGTTAGGTGCTCCCCCTGGATCAGGATTAAAGCTATTAATTTTACTAAAGCTTTTATTTATGACAGAATGAGAACAAATTTTTTCCCTAGCATAATTCAATTCACCTGGTCTGGATGAACTAAATTCTCAAGTACCAAAAGGACTGGTAGATACTGCTTCTGGGACCATTTAAGTGACATTTTAAAGATACTATACTCTCATGATCTTCAAATATCACTTAAAATATCTCTTACTCTCATGATTAAAGGTACTGTAGAACTAGAGATCAAATGTCCTGATTTTCAAAAAAGGGAAGAGAATGGAATGTGAAAACTATGCCTGTAAACTGAACTTAATTTTCTGGAAAATTCTGGAATGTTTCATGCAAGAGATAGGGAATTTCTAGAAAAAGGAAGCACTAATCCCACAGAACGAGCATAGATAGCTTCATAAGGAACAAGGCATGACACAGGAACTTTATTTCCCTTTCTGAATGGGTCACTAAACTGGTAGATCAGTAGAATGGTATTTATAGAGTTTACCTAGAATGTTAACAAAGTATTTGCTATAATGATAACAAAGTACTTTGTGACATACTTTTTTGAAATACAATTTAATTTTATTTTCAACGGCAAATTCTCTCCCTCTCTTCATTCCCTCCCCAGTCACTGAGATGGCAAGAAAAACAAAACCCATTGCAAATATGTACAGTCATTTAAATAAATTTTCATATTTACTGAGTCAAGAAAGAAAGCAAGGAAGGAAGGAAAATGAAAGAAAGAAAGAAAGAAAGAGGAAAGAATAGGAAAGGAAAAAGAAAATAAAAGATGCTTCAGTCTATACTTTGAGTCCATCAGGTCTCTATCTGGGAGTGGATAGCATGTTTCTTCCTTGATGATATTTTTATGGAAAAGATGGAGAGATGTGTAGTAGACATAATACAGTTAGATTTTGGATTCGTTGAATGAGAAGACTCATGTAACTGTTAATGGGTCAATATCAACTTGGAAGATGTCTGGTGAAGAATCCTAAGAAATCTATACTTAACACTGTACTGTTTAACATTTTTGTAGATGAAATAGCTAAAAGCAGAGATTTCAGGTTTATCAAATTTGCAGATGATACTAAGCTAGCAAAGGTAGCAACATGGTAGATGAAAGAATTGTGAGCCAAAAAAGATCTTCAAGGGCTAAAATAGAGGTCTGAATTTAAGATGAAATTCAAAAGGGATAAATTTTAAGATCTTACACTTGGGTTCACAAAATGTCAACTTTACAAATACAAGATGGAGAAAGTATGGTTAGACAATAGTTTGACTAAAAAGTGACTGGAGAAGTTAAGTGGGCTTTGGACTCAAAATCAATCAATAGTGTGCATAGGAGTCATAAAAGATCATATAATGTGGGACTACATTAAAAGAGTCAGAGTTTCCAGGAGTTAAGGGGATTCTAGTTTCTCTGTACTCTGTCAGTCAGATGATATCTATTGGATTGTAGTCAACTCAGAGTACCATATTTAGGAAAGACATGAATGATCTAGAAAATGTTTAGAGGGAGACAACCAGGATGATTCCTTGAACTCATGCCGTATCAGTTATGGGAATGTGACTATCCAAGAAAAGGTAGAGGGATTAGATCTGCTCTATATGGTTCCAGAGAGAACTACAAACAATGCTTTTTCAGATATGAGTTGGACTAACAGGCTTCTGAGGTCCCTTCAGTCTCTAAAATTCTGTAATTATATAAAGTTGTTTTTAAAAATGTATTTTATTCCTCTTTTCCCTAATACAGGAGTTAACAGCTTTTGGGTCCTCCAAAAGAAAAGTGGTCCCACTAGCTCTATTTACAAAGATGATTAGGGAAAAATGAAAAGAACCTGTATCTTCTAAAATGTTTATAGAAGTTCTCTGTCTTAGCAAAGAACTGGAAATTGCAGGGATGTCTATTAATTAAGGAATGGGTGAACAAGCTTTGATATGATTGTGATGGAATAATACAGTACTATAAGAAATTATGAGCTCAACGATCTTAGAATAAATGGGAAGATTCGCATAAAATAATAAAGAGTGAAATGAGCAGAACCAAGACAACATTATATACAGTAACAGCAATATTGTTTTAAGAATGACTTTGAGCAAGTAAGTCATTTTGATGCCCAAATTAACTATAAAGGACATATGAGGAAAGACACTATCTCCATCTAGAGAAATAACTGATAAATAGAAATATGTATGGAATAATTTATATATATAAATTTATATATATGAATACACACACACACACACACATATACACACACACATACTTATTTGTGCCTAATGGTAGCCACCTCTGGGGGGAAGGAAAAAAGGGGGTAAAAGAAATTTACATTATAACTTTATGATATATTTAAAAGAAATAGCAAGTTGTACAGAATAGATTTGCAGTTTCATGTGGAGTCATCTTTTGTATTACACTGTTTTATGGAAATGTCTGTTTTATTCCATAATTAAAAAAAAAAGAAAAAAATCTAAGTAGTCAAAGGATATGAACAGGTTTCAAAAGAAGAAATACAAACTATCAACCGCCTTATGAAAAAAGCTCCCAATAATCAATAACAAAAGAAATTAAAATTAAAACAATTCTGTCATTTTACTTTGTACCTAGAAAATTGGAAAATATGATCAAAGACAGAAATAGTCAACGTTTGAAGGGCTGTGGAATAGATACACTAATCTACTTTTGCTGCAGCTGTGAATTGCTATGTTCAAAAAGTGATTAAATTTTGTGTACTCTTTGCCCTAGATATATCATTATTGAGTATATACCTTAAGGAGGTCAAATTCAGAGGTAAACATTCCTTACATATTGAAATATTTATAGCAGCCTTTTATGTGATAGTAAAAAAGTAAAAATGAAGTCAATAGGTATTAAGTGAGAATAATGGTATAAATTGTGGCATATGGTGTGGAATGTTCCACATTCATGATTGTAGGATATTATTTATTGCACTTCAAAAAAATGATTTTGAGAAATTCAGGAAAATGTGGGAAGAATAATATGAATTCATGAAAAGTTAACAAAGCCGAGAAAATGACATACACGATGGCCACAATAATGAATAGGAAAATAGCACAGCAAATATCAGTATCCAGATTAATTCAATGGCCAATCTTGCTTTTAGAGGACTGATTATGAAATATATCTCCCTTCCCTCAATAAAAAGGTGGTGGACTATAGGTACATAATTAGGCATATGTTTTGTGACATGATCAATTTGTCTGCTTTGATTAGTTACTCTTTGGTACAACAGAGTTCTATGGGATAGAGAGTAGTGGTGATTTAAATTTAAAATTAAACTTACATTTAAAAGAAATAGCAAGTTATATATAATAGATTTGCAGTTCTGTGTATAATCATCTTTTTTATTATACTATGTTATGGAAATGCTTTATTACATAAATTAAAAATAATAATTAATTTTTAAGTAGTGGTGATTTAAATGTTTTAAATATACAGACTACAGACCATCAAGAATACTATCGGGTTGCTGCAAAGGGTCCACATGTTGTCATGTATTTTCCCAATCAACAAATGCTAACTGTTATAAGCATCCAATAAATCTTCAGGCACTAAAAGGAGTCCACATACTCAATAAAGTTGGAAACCACTGCTCTAGGATAAACAATCTGAATTTCTTTAGCCTTTCCTCAGAGGTGCTATATTTCCTTCCTGAGAATGTGCTAGTGTGATTATAACATCAGTCAATGTTTATCAGGCACTTTATAACTTTCTAAATGATTTCTACATAATAACCCTTTATAATGGAAAGTACACATGATATTATCTCCAATTTAGAGATGAAATATCTGGAGTCAGAGAGACTAGTATTTATCTGTATTATATGGTTTGTAAGTGGTAAAGCTGGGATGAGAATCAGTCTTTAGATTCCAAGTTTAATGTATTTTCTGCAGAACTGCCTGTCCAGTGTAGAGAATTATGATTTGTAAGAACTGAACTGAAACTTTGAGACTTGATCTGTAAGAATGATTGGACTGAAACTGTAAAATGAGACTTTGAAAATAAGGAGCATCAAAAAATAGCAAAGAGATGAGACACTAACATGAGACTGCCCTGCTTTCAAAGACATTCTCATGTCCCCAGTGCTATAATCTTCAACAAACATTTAATAATAACTTGCTTTGTGTAACTCGTCCCACATCTAGAAGGTTTGGATTCCAAGTCCTATGACACATGCAGGCTCTCATTCAATAGTCAATAAGTACAAAGGAAAAGATTGAAAAATGCTATTAGAAATTTAAGGGAGGGGAATCGTTTCCATTCAGAAGGAACAAGTGAGGTTTCACGGAGGAAGTGATACTTAAATAGGGCCTTGAAGGAAGGAGAAAACACCAGTAGGTGAGATGGGAGGATGCCCAACAGAGACATCATAGACAGGAATAACATAGGCAGAGAAATACAAGAAGGTCACACAAGAATAGGGGAACACCCTATACCAGTTTAGGTGGAACATGGAGTAGGTAAAAGAGTAGTACGAAATAAGGTTGGACAGGTAGACAGTAGGCATCTTTGCCTGCAGACCAATGTTAGGGATGGGAAACCAGCTCGTGAGATGAAAATAAATGCCCATTGAACTGAATTGAATAAAGTAACACTTTAAGAAAACATCATTGCTATGATTTCTCCCATTTTTACAGAGAAGGAAGCTGAGAAATAATACAGGTATACAATTTATCTTCCCTTTCAACTTACGCACCAGACTGCTCTATCTCAATATTAACTGCCTGCTCCCCAAAGGGGAACATGTCTTAAGAATGTCCAGTCTCCCTGTTTTCACTCTCTACTTCTAGATCACTTTCCTACTTGCTCCACCACAAACTCCACACTGGCTTCCAAGTCCCTCGTGGGTACCCTCCTCCTCTGCTCTTCCCTCATAGTCTATTTTCTAGCTTCTCTTTGTTTTTGTTTCAAATCTTCCCCTATTAGAATTTAAGTGCCTTGAGAATAGAGAAAGTCTTGGTTACTTGTTTTTATAACCCCAGCATTTAGTTTAGTGCCTGGAACGTACTAAGTCCAATAAATGCTTCATCTATACATCTATCCATCTATATCTCTATCTCTCTCTAGCTCTAACTCTGTCTGTCTGTCTCTGTCCACCTGTGGCTCTCCATGATGGACACAAATATTTCAGGAAAAAGAAATAAATTGTCTCCCAATGACTTCATAGCCTTTCCCCTTGGTTCAGGATTCAGGAGATTCTCAATATGTGAGAAAACATTAGTTTTATTAACACAAACTTCCTTCCTCAGTCTAACCATTTGTTTTCCCTGAAAGCTACAGAAAACTCCTAAAGGTAAAGCAAAGTTTCATTAGGTAGCCTTTGAGCTGGATTCTAGCAAATGGGTAGTATTTGGATAAGCAGGAGAGGAGTAAGAAAATGCCTGATGGGAAAATCAGAATGAATGATATAAGGCTTAGAAATATAAAAAATGAGGGTGGGAATAGAGAGGAGACCAATGACAGAGACAGTACTGGACAGGAAGTTAGATCCTTAACTAGTGACCCTGGGCTAGTCATTTAGTCTCATTCAAGCGTCCGTTTCCTTATCTGTAAAACTTGGCAACAGATTAGATACAGGAGAGAAAGAGTAAGGAGTCCAAGATGACACCTAAGTTATCTAGATTGTCTAAGGCTTACTGTCTAGTTCAGGCCTGGGTGAGGGAGAGGAAGTAGTTTTCTTGACAGTAATAGGAAAGTTAAGAAGAGGAGGTTTGTTGGAGAAAGATAATGAGTTCTATTTTGGACAAAAGTTTTATTTAGAGGAATCTGTATCTGAATTAACATATATCTAACACAGAGATCATAATGTTTCTCTCAAATCTCCTTCATTCACTTTATAACCTAACCAACTACCTCTCATATTGTCTCACACATGACATTCTATCTCCTTCTGTCTCTGTGCCTTTGCACAAGAAAGAGTGTACACTTCTTACCTCTTAGAATCTCTACCTTCCTTTGAAACTCAGTTCAAGTACAATTTTCTCCTATATGAGACCTTTCATGATCTCTTCAGCTGGTAGAACATCACCTTCCCCACCACAATTGGTCTTTCTTCTTTCCCTACCCTATGTGAAATTACCTATTTAACCATGAATTTTTTAATTTAGTTTTTTATTTACTCATATGTACATGTTATTTCTGCAAATAGAACATAAGTTCCTTGAGGATAGTGCCCCACTTCATTTTTGTCTTTGTATAGCCTGCTGTTATACTTGATATTTAGTGTGTTTGTTGAGTGACTGATGTGCTAATAGTTGTTCCCTGTTTATAAGACCATTAGCCCAAACAGCTCTGTTCTCAGATCCTTCCCTTTCACTTAAGCAATGCACTTTTAGTTTCTCATGAGAACAGGACCCTGACACTGTTATTTTTAACAGGATAGTAATGGTGAAATTCACTCTATCAGGTTGTTGTTCCTTTAAGAACTATTCCAAAAATGATTTAGGCTTGACATTTGAAAAGTCAGTCACGTAGAATTGTTTCTGAAGAAGTATGTTCAATCAAATTTCTGTGAATTCTAGAATGTTAAAAGGATTAAAGAGGTTTGATATTTAAAGGAAATTCCTTTCTTGTGAAAGACAGTGTGGAACTTCTGGGTTATATGACTACAAAAACCAGAGAATTAGATATTTTCTCCCATCTTCATGTCCAAAATAGCAATTACAAACCAGAGAAAAAGTGTTTTCATCTGTCTCCATGACCTAAGACATCAAAGACCTAAAGGAGGTGAAAACGCTAACAGCAGAGAAGGTTAATTCCTAACTCTCACTCAACACCCCCTTCCCATCATCTACCAGGCTCCTAGAAGCAAAGCTGAATAAGTTGATCCACTCATTTGCAACAGAACTCAACTCTACATCCCAACCCCCTGACCTCCCAGTGCTGAGGAGATCCAAACTGCAGGGAAATATTAAGGGAAAGTGAGACAGAGATGAGGCACGAGAACACTCTATACTACAACAAAGCTCAGCCAGAGAACCAAGGACTTGTACACGGGGAAAAGAGCCCAGAATCCTTTTGGGGCCAATTTTATCACCACAGAATCTACTTGAAGCAGAGACTAGCTAGTGAACCATAAATTGCCCAGAGTGGAGGAAGGTTCAGACAACTTTGAGATCCAGCCCCTAGAGAAACTGTCATCAAAGAAGAAAGAATCAGAAAGTGAGAAATAAGGGAAAATAAGAGGGGCTGGGGGGGAAGATTGAAATTACCAAAGATCTCGGGAGGAAGAAAACTCAAGTAAAGTCCTAGTCAGGGGTGGGGTACCTGCAACTTTGAGGCCACATATGACCCTCTAGGTCCTCAAGTGTGGTCTTTTAACTGAATCCAAACTTTATAGAACATTTTAGATTCATTCAAAGTGCTGTACTTGAGGACCCAAGGGGCCACTTGAGGTTACAGGCCCCCCATCCCTGTAAAACTAACAGGAAAGATATCAATAGCAGAAAGGAAAATGACCTCTAGATCAGGGGAAAGAGATCACACATATCTGACTAAGTATTGCAAGACAAAGGAAAACAAATCAACATCTAATGAAGGACCTTGTGGCTTCCCAAGAGAGCATGGAACCAGAATTCATTGTTTCTGTGTGGTTTAAAAGGAAATAAAAATTGTGAAAACAGAATTCATGGATTACACAGCAGAAATAAATGGCAGAATAGAAAAAAAAATGAATTCATGGTAGCAAAGCTCACCAAAGAAATAAAGGAGGATAAGTGATTGGGTATTCAAATTCATGAAAATGGAGGACAATCTGGAAGAAGAAAAGCAATAAGCAATAACACTGAAAGAAAGCTTACTCTCCATTCAATTAAAACATTTTGATCTTGAAAACAGGAAGTTTATAGACAACATGAGGCTTATAAGTTTCTCAGAAGAACACAAGAACTAAAGACAAAAATTAAAAAAAAACATCTTAAGGCAAGAAATATTACAAGAAAATTGCCCAGAACTTCTGAAACTAGAAGACAAAGAGCCAGTTGGAATAATCTACAAACGACTTACAGAATAAACCCTAAGACATGTAATGGTTAAATTTGTCAATTTCCTTGACAAACAAGAAATTCTATTATGACTAGGGAAAAGATCTTCAAATATAAGGGAAAGGAAGTTTGAATAATACAAGAATATTCTGTACCCACCAAAGCACACAAGGGGGAATGCAATAATGTGTCCTGAAAAGTAAAGGAGCTTAAAATGCAACCTAAGGTGATCTGCTCTGCAAATCTAAATTTAACCTTAAATTTTAAAAAGTTAACACTCAATAATAAGAGGTGTTCAAAACATTCTTAGAAAGAAAACCAGACTTGAAGAAGTCATTTTCTTTTCAAACACTCCAAACAGCAGAAATACAAGGACAGTACACAACAGGAAGAAACCAAAGATGAGACCAACAAAATAATAAAAGACGGACAATCGATATATTTCTATGATTCTTTAGTAAAAATCAGACAATCACTTGTTGGAGTTGTTTTCAATGAAAGTCATGATTTGGGTAAAGATTGATAAAGGCAACTTCTGAGATCTCTTCTAAACTAGAGATTTAGGATTCTGTGAAAAGAACCCAACTGCTTAGACATATTAAAAATCCTTTTTTAAGTATTAAGATTTACTGTATTATTACTCTCAAATCAAAGGAAATAGTATCATAAATTCTCTTGGCAATTCAAGCTAGTATGTCTTCCTGGTTAGATCTTAATCCCTCATGAGACTATGGTTCATAATTGTTCTCCTGAGTTCTTATCCAGTGAATGTTCAAATACTTAAAGTGAGACAATAAGTTACAACGTATGCATTTAAGAAATCTAGAGGTGGGTAGGAAAAGGCAAAGGAAGGGAACGAAAGAGAAGACATTAAAATACCGTGTATGCATGTAAGAAGCCAAGAAACCCTACTCTTACTTGGATTAGTCTCAGATGTTTTTAGTTATAAATGAATAATAAACATACAGTACTTTAAAATTCACAACACATTTGCTTAAAACAACTCTGTGAATGAGGTAGCACAAATATCATTATCTCCATTTTTCTGATGAGGAGACTGAGCCTCTGAAAAAATGAAGGAACCTGTTCATGAGCTGTATCTGGAGTCAGAGGACATGGGCTTGAATATTGGCTGTCACTTTCTGGGCCTCAGTTTTATCATCCATGAAATGAGGAAGTTGGACTGGACCATCTCTAAGGTTCCTTTCAGCTAGAAAAGTATGATCCTATGACACAACTAGGAAGTACTGGAGGCAAAATTCGAACCCAGGTCTCATGAGTGTCTGCAATCTCTCAATCCTGAATTTTTTATTCATTTTCAACTTTCTTCTGAGTCCTCCAGAAATTCTGCACATCGTTTTTGAGGTGTGAGGCTCAAGGTTGTTCATATTACTCTGGTTAAGATCTGGCTAAGGCCTTCGGAGTTTCTATATACAATAATCGAAGATAACTGCCATAACAGCAACAATAACAAAAGTATTCCAAGATGCATAAAAAGGATGTAAACAGGACAACTGAGGCCCAATCCTGCTGGGGACCAGGGACCTAGACTAGATGATCTCCTTAGATTCCCCTTCTAGGATTTTATTTAAACACACAAACATTGGAATGTTCAATAGGGACATGACACTGGATAAGCACAGGACTAGTCAATTTTTTTTAGATTTACACAGACACACATACACACATGCACATAAACACCTTGGCACCTGATCTTTGAGAAATAACAAAGATTTCAGCAAGCAAGAAAAACACCCATGCCCAGATGTCATGGAGAAGGTTGCATTCCAGCATTTGTATTATGTAGTGGCCCTATGACTTTGATAGCCTTTGATCAGTCCATTGCACCGGAACAGCTTTCTAAGATAGGAAGGGAAATGTGGCCTCTCAGTAACCCTTCTCTTTTTTTGGGAGAGTAAGACAAGTTAATTGGGCTTGAAGCTACCGATGACCCTTTCAAGTCATGTAAAATGAGCCTGCTCTACTTATCTCAGGTAGATAACCATTAATATCACTTGTACCGTCTAAGGGGAGAGAAAGGGACTTGTTTGTTTTCGATGTTTTCTGAGCAAGGCAACAAAGAGTCCAAGCGAAGCCCTGACAAGACAATGATGCCATTGAGAATACACTGAAAGGGGAGACACAGGACCTCACTGATAAATCAATATTATTGATAACACTTCTTTTCCCCTTCATTTGGCTTCATTAGCAAAACTTAGACTAAGTGGCCCCAGTGCATATGCTTTAGACTTATATTTTTGTTAATTACCTCTAAAAGTAACTCATTTTCATGTATTAATTGTGAATTCAAAGCTTCATGCAATCCAAAAAAAGGCATTGTTCAAGTTGTATTAAATTTGTTCAATTGCTGACAAAGTTTGAGGAGCATTTTCCCCTTTGAGTTTGTGTGATCTCCTTTATGCTTAACAATGGAGAACTCTGTGTGTAGACAATGGAAAAGAGTCACAAAGGAAGGTAGGAATGGGTCACTAAGAGTGAGTGCAAAATTTTCTTCCTGAAAGATTTTGGAGATAAAAGTCACCCAAAGCTGATGTTAGAATCTTCCTCTCTTCTCTCTTCTCTCATTTGAGAGCCTATTTACATGAAGTCTATGTCTTAGCATTCAAATGTACATAGAAAGAGCATAAGAATATAGAATATATTCACTTGCATTTTTTTCTTTGAGTGCTTCCAGTTTTGGCAGACTCTCTGATATCCTTCTCATTCTAGAAAAGTACAGGAAGCAAAGGTTATTTACTAAATCAATAAAATGAAAAATCAATGCATTTTATTAAAGCACTTAGAGGCAGCCAAGTGCTATTGTGGCTGGGCTACTTGACTTGGAATCAGTAAGTCATAAGTTTACTACCTGTAGGACCCCAGGAAATCACTTGCTCTCTCACTGGCCCTCTGTTTCCTTACCTGTAAAATGGGGATAGTAATAGCATAAAGCCCACAGGGTTGTTGATGTGAGGTCACACATGTAAGACACTTTGCTAATCTTAAAGCTCCATATAAATGCTATCTGTTCTTACTACTTTTATTGTTGTCATTGCTACAATGTGCTAAGCACTGACTGCAAAGAAAAAGAATGAAAATGTCCCTACTGGAAAGGAGTTTGAATTCTTTCAGGAGAGACAACATGTACATGAATGAATATATGTGGAAGAGGAGAAACAATCAATCAACAAATATTTATTAAGTAACTACTATGTGCCAGGCACCGTGAGGGAGATGCAAGTATAAAGAATAAACCAATCTCTACCCTCAATAAGCTTACAGTCTATTGAGGTAGGGAACAAACACATATAAATACTATATGTGTATGCAGCCTAAATATAAAGTTAATATATATATATATATGTATTTACAAAGGTATTAACTAAAATAAATATAAGGTAGTTGAATGCAATATCATTAGGGAGAATAGGAATGGGTAGCTGTGGTGGTCAGGAGAAGCTTATATAGAAGGTAGTGCTTGAACTGCATCTTAAAGGAAGTGAGCAATTTTATTCTACTCCAAAATATGAGTTGTCAATTTCCCTTCAGAAAAAAAATGAAAGCAGAAGAAAACAAAACAGTGTTCATCCTTTCACCTGGCAGCAATGTTTCCAAAACTCAGAATGCTAAAAGAAATGAAAACTATTTCTTTAGATTTGTATCATTAAACAGAAAAGTATGACTCTAGAAAGTCAAATCAAAAAGATTGGAGAGGGCAGGATTTGTGAACATTCTCTACTGGATTTCCCTTTCCCTCAGGAACTAAAATGATCTCTGGCAGTTTCCTACAGATGGATGAACACCTAAAATGTTTTATGCCATCAACAAGAAGTGTCCTGGTCACATTCTAGATGAACCCATGAGAAATTTAATTTCTGGTGCGTCTAGCTATGATTGGTACTATGAGGACTCATTCTCATGTCAATATTAGAAAAAGGAGGGCTATGTGATAAAATTGTTTTAGGCACTGGGTGGACTAACCATCCTATAGAACATTTTTATATGATTCTTCAATCATCAAAGGTTTTAAGAATGGTTTACCTGATACCTTTGACAAGGGTAGGATGCTAGATTCAGTATCCTTCCTTCAGGGCATGATGAGAGGATAAGATTTTTTTCTTGGTCTCAAGAACTCATCATCTCACTGACTGAAGGTAGTGTCACCATGGGCAATTTCAGAGAGTGAGTGGCATTTCCCACTCAGTTACTATTTAAAAAATCTGGTGCAAGGATTGTTCAGATAAAATACAAAATTATAATCAGAAATTATCTACTTTAAATAATTTTTTTTAAGTTTCTTATTGAAACAGTAGGATATAGTGTGCTTTGGCTAGAAAAGCAATACATGATGATAGTTTGTTATTCATGTCTCTCAAAAGTATTTCATGATAACCATGAAGTCTTTTTCTCTTTCAGCTTGCTAAGCCAAGGTTTAAGCAAATATTTTAATTGTATTCTTATAGGTATTTTTTTATCACCTTCATTTCTGAATTATCCCATTTCCCCCAATCAGTTACCCATTGTCTTTAAAAAGTCTAAAAACAGTCAAAAAAACTAATCAAAACATCAACACATCTAACAATATGTGCAATATTCCATACCCATAGACCCCACTTCTGCAGAGAGGGGAAGGAGGCACCTTTTTTCAATACTTCTCTGAAGTCAAGTTTAAAAGTGGTTATCATACTTCTTTCAGTTCCTATTTACATTTACATTACATCAGATAATTTTTTTCACCTGGTTGAAGTTATGCCATAAAACTTTTAGAAAACAAATTAAAGATTAGGTGCATCTTTTGAAGAAAAGAACAAAGGAAAAATGGACACAAGAATAAAACTTCAAATAGTTAAATTATCATATATATTTATACATTTTAGCTAAAATAGTGTCATCTATTTCTCCCCTTATATTTCCCATCAAACACATTTTCAATATTAAAAGTCTTTTTGCTTCTTTTTTCTGCTGGAAAATGCCAGCCTCCCCTGAGTAAGAGTAGGTATCATATTTAAATTAAGTGATAAGGCTGTTGAATCAGGACATTTCTAAAGATTAGTGTGGGAGAGGAATTAGATAAAGTAGATACAGGAAGTATTGTAAAACCATACTCCCAGTAAAGAATCAAGCTAACCTCATCTAGGGCCAACTTTCAGCAGTAGTGATTTTCCATCCTAATTTCACAAAATGTGGCATTTTCCAGTCTCTTCTGACTACTTAAAAAGAAACACAAAGAAGGTTAACTCCCAAAATTCCTTTTCTCCTAGCAAATAGAATAAGTCACTGATTCCCATACACAGACATGAAAAGGCTAAGTCCTCTCGACAGCCATGCAGATTCACCTAAGAGGTGTTGAGTCAACACCGGAGGCACAAAGAATCCTGATTCACATGTTCCTAGAAACAAATCTCTTACAAAGCCAAAATGCTGTTCAATGATGATTTGTTACACATGAAGGAATAAAGAAACTTGGATCGCCAAAGTCTTTACTTTTTGCTAATGTTTATAGGCTGCTAGCTTGAATCAAGCTGTCATTCCTTGTTGTTCAGTGGTTTTTCAGTCATATTTGACTCTTTGTGACCCTGTTTGGGGGTTTCTTGGCAAGATACTGCAGCAGTCTGCCATTTCCTTATCCAGCTCATTCTGCAGATGAGGAAACTGAGGGAAAGTGGTTAAATGACTTGCCCAAGGTCACACAGTTAGTTACTGTCTGAGGCCAGATTTGACCTCAGGTCTTTCTGACCTGAAACTCTAACCACTGTACCACCTATCTATCCCTCAGTGTCACTACATCTCTTCTTTCTATTCTTACCTACAATTTATATTCTTTCTGACCAACCATATTTTATAGGTCTCTCTCCCAGTCTTTCTGTACTGAGTGGGACATAGTTTTCGCAAAGGACATTGTAGCTCAAACATCCACTAGGGATTTAGAAATTGTGAGGGAGGAACATATCAGTTCTGACAGTATCTGGAATTGAATCAAGTCAAATCAAGTCAACAAGAGTTTATTTATTAATCTCATACCATGTGCCAGGCACTGTGCTAAGTGCTAGGGAAAATAAATACCAATAATAATAGAACCGAAAGATAGTCTCTGTTCTTAAGAAGCTTGCAGTCTAATGGAGGGACAATATGCAAACAATTATGTACGAACAAGATTTATTCAGGAAAAACATGAATATGTAGTTAAGGATAGAAAGAAGAGACATAGAGACATGAATACTATAATGTCTGGGTATTTTTCAATGGGATATTTTTTCTGTTCCAATAAAATGTACTCCATGTTACCCCTTGGTGGCCATGAAAGCACAAACTTCCACAAATCTGCTCATGGCAAGAACACTTGATTTTTCCCTTATAGAGATAAACAGTCCTGTCTTTGATGTGTCTTGGTAATACTTTATCAATTTCTTGATTCAAAGTCAAGGATCCCAGTTGAATGGTGGCTAGACACAGGATTTACATGCTTGCTCCTTATCTTACTCAAGACTTTGAGTTAAGGTCTATGACACACCTCTTTATATCCCGAAAGAGGAAGGGTTCTTCTTTTCATAGAAACAGCCATCTCAATAAATAGTTATTACTTTTGGGGAATGGGAAACTTGGACAAGGAGACCTCATAGAAAGGAGAGCAAAGGCAGAAAGCATCATTCATGCATTTAACAAAGTAGGTATTGTAATGTGTGTGGGTGGGTAGGTTTTTGTTACTATAATACAGGCATTTCTACTTACCTGAAATCTCATGCAAGTAGAATATAGGAGCTTATTTATGGGGAATTTGTTGAGCAAGGAACATAGGATTATGGCTTTAAAACCGGAAGGGAACTTAGAAGTGATCTAATTCAACTCTCACATTTTATAGATGAGGATAAGAGGCCTCAGAAGGTTAAGTGTGATCATCCGTGGTCCTGAAGGTAGTAAATGGCAGAAAAAAGTTTTGTACTGAGTATCCCTTTATTTATTTTTGCAGATTCTGGAAACATAGGTTTAGATAAGAAGATTTAGGTTTTTGTATAATAATTCACATGTTACATTTATTTTTTTTTTGCCTCTTTAATTTATTTATTTTACCAGTAAATTCATCCATGTTTTATTTATAAAGCAATTGAAGTCATTTATTTTGAATGGATGTTTTGTTTTTGTGAACAAAAAATATATTATCCTAATCCGGCATTTTGGGGATAGGGAGGATGTAATGAAGACTATACTCTGTGGTCACAATTCAAGTGCATATGCAGTGTTTTTTTCTAATGGAATAATTATTTTGAGAACAGTGATAAAAATCTGGTACGCCTCAAACACTGACTGGCTTAGAAAACATACTTTTTCTGTGCAAAGAGAGAAATGGTGTATGTCTCTTTAAGTACAAAATATTTTAAACGTGCAGAATTCAATGACTCAGAAATATTTTCTTGACAAATCTTGCATACATAGCACTTACAAAGGGTTCCATTATAAGGCTGTTCAGAATGATTGGGGAGCCAGTCTACCATGAAGTTGTCCTAGGCAAAACTGTAGGCAGCAGGTGGCACAGTAGAGAGAACCCTGGTCCTGGAATCAGAAAGACCCAAGTTCAATTCCAGCATCAGACACCTAATAGCTGTGTGACTCTGAACAAGTCACTTAACTTCTATTTGCCTTAGTTTGCTGAACTGTAAAATGGAAACAACTAGTAGCACCTGCCTTCCAGGCTTCGCCCCCCCCCCCCCAGGATCAAACGAGACAACACCTGTAATGTTTTTGGTATAATGCCTGGCATGAAATGGGTGTTATATAAATCCTTATTTCCTCTTCCGTGTACCTGGGGAGTGGGGCAGCTAGGTGGTGCAGTGGAGAGAGCACCAGTGCAAAAGTCAGGAGGACCTGAGTTCAAATCTCACCTCAGACACTTGGCACTCACTGTGTGACCTTGGGCAAGTCACTTAACCCCAATGGCCTCATCCTAGGTCATCTCCAGTCATCCTGATGAATATCTGGTCACTGGATTCAGATGGCTCTGGAGGAGAAGTGAGGCTGGTGACCTGCACAGCCCTCTCTCACTCAAAACAAAGTCAAGCGCAAGTCATGTCATCATTTTCCTGATGGCACGGTCTTCTTCGGCAGTGAAGGATGAACACGCATACCTGGGGAGCATTACTTTAGTACATCAGTTAGAATACAACTTTTTTTTTTTCATTTTGGTTACTCCATTGCCCATTCATAGACCTCCATAGAATTTGATTTTTGAGCTGAGTAAAGCTATGTTCTTATATTATTTTTTGTTAATGTTTTAATCTTCATCCACATCCTTTGTTTTTACACATGTTACATTTAGAGGAGGACCAAACAGACTAGAGGCTAGATCTTATGCTATTTATTATTATATTTATATAATAATATATTTATTATTATTATATTTATTATTTTTATCAATGACTTGGATGCCTATACAGAAGGCACACTTATATTTACCAACAAAAGTACAGAAAGGAACCTTTCCCAAAAAATATAACACTTTCATTGCTATTATTAATGATACATTTCTTTTTAAAAACATATTTCTTAAGAACAGACTAGATTAAATGTACATTGTTTTTTGTATAATTTTTTCATATAATTCTTTTATTGTTCTATTAAGTCCCTAATTTTAAAAAAAGGATTTTTTTTAAAACAAAAATTAATTTTTAAAAAAGTCAGAAGGATAATTCATACCTAGGACAATATAATCAGGATTTTAAAAGACACAAGCTGAGATGACTTTCATGAATGTGTGTATGTGTGTGATGGTTATTAGAATCATATAATCTAAGATTCAAAAAGGATATTAACTTTTGCTGGAAGTTTAAGTCCCCATGACATTATCTCTGAAAAATGGTCAACCATCTTCCAAGTTCCAATGATGGAGAGAACTCATGACAATATCTCTATTTTGAATGGCTCTATTGCTAGAAATTGCTTCCTTACATTGAGCAGAATCTATCTCCCCATAACTTTCATCCACTGGTTGAAACCAAACAAAATAAATCTACTCCCTCTTAAACATTAAAATCTTACAAGTAATTAAGGAAAACAGTTATGTCCCTCTCCCCAAATCTTCTCTAGACATTCTGTTTTTTTATCTGAACCTCATTTGATATGGCTTTCACATGGTACCCCATTTCCAGACACTCTCTAGTTTGCCAGTGCTACTTCTGAACTATGGCACCCAGAATAATATACTCCAGAAAGACAGAGTACAATGGGACTATCATCTCCCTTGTTCTGAATACTTTACTTCCATTATTGCCATTTAATATTGTATTAGTCTTTTTCACTGTCATACCACAATACTGATTCATAATGAGCATGTAATCCACCATGGAAACATGGCTGTTTTCCCCCTCTAAGAATTATGTTGTTATTTCTCTTTTATCTCGTACTTCTGGCATTTGGGGATTTTTAAATAGTTTTTTCAATTGTTATCTTTTGGTTTTTGTATCCTGTAGACTTCCCACTATATTCTTCTTCCTCTTCTCAGAAAGTTCTTCCTTATAACACTGATTGACATGTTGGAACATATTTACCTTTCTAGGATCACTTTTTCTCCTGTGTTTGCATTTCTAAGATTCTACTCAGCTCTGGTGTTTTCATCAGAAATGCCTGAAAACCTTCTATTCCATTAAATATCCTTCCCTCTCTGTAATAAAATAAATAAATCAAAAATAAAATTATAATTTTTAAGAAAAAAAGAAAAAAATCACCAAAATCAATAAATAAAATAAAAAGAAACCAATGTTATATACAAGATTCCACATCTGTGGAAACTTACCTCTGAAAAAAAGCAGGGAGGAGGATGTCTTTACATAGCTTTTCTTTGGGGCCAAGTTTGTTAATACTAATACTTATAGCTAGCATTTATATAGTGCTTTAAATTTTCAAAATATTTAGATATCATCTCAATTTATCCCGCCACCATTTTCCCTCTTACATATAAAGAAATTAAAGCAAACAGAGTTTAAGTAACTTGTTCAGGGTCATGCACCTAGTGACTAAGGCTGAATTTGAACTCAGATCTTTTTGACTCCATATCCAGCACTCACCCACCATGACACCTAATGACCAAATATACTTTAATTTTGCAACATTCAGTTTTGATTGCTTTATGGTTCTCTTTAATTGCATTATTATTGTAATTTCATATACTGCATTCTTGACTTCATTTTGGAGCAGTTCGTGTAACTCCACATTTTTTGCTGTATTCATTATGCTTACTGTTTCTTATAACATAATAATATTCCATTAAATCTATATACCACAGTTTGTTTATCTAGGCATTAATTGATAGGCACATACTTTGTTTCCAGTTCTTTGCTACCATGAAAGTGATGCTCTAAATATTTTAGTGAACTTGGAGTCTTTCATACAGTAGAATCTTTGGACCAAAGGTATGAAAATTTCAGTAATATGATCAATGTCTCCACCTAAAGAGTAATTTCCTCTACAGTATTTGGCTCCAACTTTAAAATGGAAATCCTTTCCAGTCAAAGTCTTACATCACTGGATTAGTTCACCATTTGATACAACCCATGGATGGACTTCTATTTCCGTATGTTGGTTCAGGTATATGTCTGATTGAGGAAACTGGAAAATGTTTCCTTTCTGGTCATCATCTTCCCTCTCATTGAATGGCCAAAACCAGAATCTTATAATTTTCTCATATTATTCATAATTGATTTTACACTACTGATTAATTGATTTGACTGATTGAATGAAGCTGTCTAGACCTTCTATGATTACATTCATTGAGTGTAGAGTTCCCACTCTTACAGAATTAAGAAATACAATGAGTTAAGCCTAAGAAATAAACATAAAAGAATAAAATAACTGTAACAAGGAGAGCCTCAGAGAATAAAAATATCTTTGCTCCAAGGAATCCAAGAGTGACTGGAAAAATGAAACAAGATATTTTAGAAATTAGAGCTCCTGCTCTCGCTGGTTCCTCCTTTGAAAGGAGAAGAGTGAGCCTACTCTGCAACCGCTGCTGCTGCCTCCACCACAAGCAGCAGCTGGAAGTATGGTGGGCCAGAGTGGCATGATCACTGCAGTATGTGCAGAGCCCTCTTCAGGGCTATTTTGATCACAAGAGATGGAGCGACCCCAACTTCGAGAGCAGGCTCCGAGACCAAAGAAAGAAACAGAAGCTTGCTAAAGAAAGAACTGGGCTTTCCAAGTAACCTGACCTTGAAGATGCAGAAGCAGTTCACAAGTTCTTTCTTGAAGAAATACAACTTGGTGAGGAATTACTAGGCCAAGGTGAATATGAAAATGGTGTAGATCACTTGACAAATGTCATTGCTCTCTATGGGCAGCCACAGCAGATGTTGCAAGTTTTACTGCAAACTCTTGCATCACCAGCGTTCCAAATGCTTCTGACTAAGCTGCCAACAAATTAGAGAACTGTGAGTGTACAGAGCTTGGCCAAAGATGTGGGGGAAGAGAAACATGTCAATGTAATAAAATCTTAATAAAAAATTGTTTTACATAATTCATAACCCAGAAGATGAGCAGCAAGGGGGGAAGAGCAAACATGCTAATTATACTGAAATCTACCAAAGTTGATTCTAATTTTGTGTAGGTAGATTGGCTTGCATTATATTTATCTTAGTGAGAAGTGTATTTTGATTAAAAAAAATTCATTTTATAAATATACTATAAATTATCTAAGAATCAATAATTTCATTTGTTAGTAAAGTATGCAGTTGTAAGATACATATAACATGACACTATTACATGTTAAAAATACCCAGTGCTCATTTTTGAAAAATAAAACTTAAGGCAATAAAAATAATTCTGCACCCCATGTTAGAGAACTAATAGGTAGATTTAGTTTATGTTAGTAAATTTTGTAGTATAATTGAAAACTGCTAATTTTTTTTAAATTTACCACAGCTAACAAACTGTGAAAGTTACTAGATGTGAAGTATTTCCTATTCATAAAGGTAATCATGGATACTTTTAGGGGATATTTTTGGTGTATAGGAAAACAACTATCAACAACCAAAAAAAGCATTGAAAATAATTTTATTTAAAACAAGATTACAAGTTCTGGATATTTATCTTGAAAATCAGAGTTATTGGAAAGAGCACTGAACTAGTAATAGTCAAGAAACATGTGTTCTAGTTCTCCCCTTCCACTAGTGACTATGAGTATTATAAGACAGACTTCTTTATCACAGAACTGCTATAAAATGAGAGATTTATACTGAATAATCTGAGTTCTTTAAAAAAAAGAAATTAGAGCTCTTGAGGGGGAAAACAGAAGAATTATTTTAGAAACCCTTGCCAACATAGCAAACTCCCTGAAAAGGGAAATGGAATACATAGAACTCAAATTTTCCATAAGACAATGAGAAATATTAAAACAACATCCAAAGACTGAAAAATTAGAACATATAAGGTAAAACAATTCAAGGAGAGTTAATCTGAGAATCATTTAATATCCCCAAAATCACCCAACAAAAAACTTCAATATAGTTCCAAGAAATCATGAAATTTCTGACATGTATTAGAACCAAAAGGCAAAGTGCAAATATAAAGAATCCACTTAACACCTCTTGAAAGAAGTTGCAAATTGAAAACACTCAAGAACATTGTAGTCAAAATTGAGAAGGTTAAAGAAAAAAAAATCTGCAAATGATGAGGGCTGGAAGGGGGTGTGTGAGATCCCCCTTCCTTCCCCCCCCTTCCCCCGCAAAGACCAGGGTACCAGGGGCAGGTCGTCTGGAGAAGCATTCATGAACTCAAGCATTGTTGAAGTCAAGGTGGACCACTTTTCAGTGGTCAAGAGTTCTTAGGGAACCTACAACCTTAAAGGGTACAGGGAAAGTTTATATAAGATATTCTATAGTATCACTTGAACCAAATATGCTAACTAGGTGTTTTGGGGTGGGATTAGGGAGTGATTAAAGAGTGGTCAGTTCTTAAAGGAACATGCACTTTTGATATTTACTGCGCAGGTATTTTACCCAAAATTCATTGTGAAATAGTCCAAAGTGGGGCTAACTGGAAGTGTGGTTTTAGGCCTGAAACATCACTAAGTTAACCAACGGTCAGGGCTGACCAGGAAAAACCAGGTTGCTCTCATCAGTGTCTTGTTAGACAAGATAAATGTAAGGGAGTATAAGTATGTCCAAGTCTAGGATACATATGATTGGTCAGTGAGTAATAAATGTTGTTATGACCCAGTACGCAGCTAGTTCAAACTAATGAATTCTATAGGTGCAGTTGGCTACTATAGCAGGAAGGGAGATAATGGTTATTGCTAGGGAAGGCTGTATCCTTGGGCTGGGGAGAACTGCCTAAGGTAGTATTTTGAGGCCAGGGAGAAATGGGATTTTTAAAAAGAAATGTGATTTTAGAATTGGGGCCCAAGCATATGCCCCCAAGCATCCCATGACAAACAGCTCCCTCCGCAAAAAATATTTCAGGGACCAAGAAACTGTAGTCAGGCTCACACAGCACTTAAAATTTAAGTTTACAAAGGGAAAAGGAAAAGTGTTATAACCAAGAATAACATCTTGCAAAACTAAATATCATATTACAGAGGGAAGGGACATTTAGCGGAATAGAAGACTTTCAGGAATTCCTGATGAAAAGATCAGAGGTGGATAGAATAGAAGAAATGCAAACACAGGGAAAAGGTGACCCTAGAAAGGTAAGTGAGTTTAAGCATATGGATCAACAGAGAGAGAAGAAAGAAATGTCCCTTTAAAATCTCACTGTCTTCAAGGGTTATAGAAGGAGTAAAGAATAACAAAAAGTAGGACTTAGAGATGAATTTGTTCAGAGTAGAGAGGTTTACAGTTTGTTTTAATATGGGAAATTAAAAGGGAGAGAGAAATGAATGTTCTGTGGGAGAAACAAGGGTGAACATACTCCAGCTCATAATTGGGCTTAGCTGGAAGGAGAACATACCAAGACAGAGAAGGATGCGGTATGGACCAAGCATCTCATGAATGTCACTCTTATCTGAAGGAGACAAAAGGAGATTGGGGAAGGAAGAAGAGAGAGAGAGAGAGAAAGAGAGAGAGAGACAGAGACAGAGAGAGACAGAGAGACAGAGACAGAGAGACAGAGACAGACAGAGAGAAAGACAGGCAGACACAGAGAGAGATAGAGAGAGACAGAGAGAGACACACACAAAGAGAGAGACACACAAAGAGAGAGACACACACAGAGACAGAGAGACACACACAGAGACAGAGAGACAGACAGAGAGAAAGACAGAGACACAGAGACACACACAAAGAGAGAGAGACACAGAAAGAGACAGAGAGACAAAGAGAGACAGAGACAGAGAGAGAGTTTGGTGCTGAAATGCACTAAATTCAACACACAAATAAATATTTAAATATTCAGGGACAAGGAGAGGGAAGAGAAGAAGTATAAGTAAGAGAACAGAGTCAGGGTAGAAATGTTCACAGGCAAAATAAATTTCAACTTTGGAGGACAGATCACAAAAGGAGGAATTACAAGGAGAGGAGGAACGTAGAAGAACCAGTCAAGAAATTGAGTAAAGAAAGGAGGAGCAAAGGACTGGGACCAGACCACATCAATTACAAATTACTCATATTGATCAAGAAATATATGAATATAATGGAATGTTACTGTGATGGAAGAAATTATGAATATCATGAACACAGAAAAGCATGAGAAGGTATGAACTGATACAAAGTGAAGTAGAACTGGGGAAAACAATATACATGATAACTGTAAAGAAGATAAGTGGGAAAACAAACAAAACTGAATCTCTAAAATTATGACAAAATTTGACCCCAAAGAAGAGATGTGAGAAATCATGTCCCCTCAGTTCTTTGCAGATGTGGGAGATGATGGGTGTGGAACAATGAATACAGTGCCAAACTTACTTGGTAAGTCTAGTTTTGAACTATTTCTTCTCTTGTTCTTTGTTATAAGGGATAGTTCTCTGGGAGGGTAAAGGAAAGATATATTGGGAAACAGATAAAAACAAAAGCAACAACTGAAACTTATTAAAAATAGAAGGAAAAATTTCTTGCTAAAGGTATAGCTCTTTTATCCATTTTTTATAAAAAAAAATAGTTAACTAATCCACAGTGTTGTTTTAATAGGTTGTTTTTTTTTTTTCCAGAAGAAGCATTTTTGAAATGTGGAAGTCTGTGATTTTTGGTCTTCTGTTTCAGTCAAGCACAGCTGGAGAAATGCTTAATCACCTGTACAATACCACCTAGTGGTAGCTACTGTAGGCTTAGTGCCCAGGAGGAAATAGCAGGCCTGTAGGGGTCCCAATTTTGGACATTCAACCCATTTCAGAGATCTATTATAGTTGGGTAGCTACTAGAAAAATCATTTCCCATTTCAAGAAATTGAGTTATGGCTATCTAGGTGACTTTCACATCAGTGTTATAGTCAAGAAAGACCTCTTGACTACCACTTTGATACAAATTTGGAAGTGCAGTAAACTTCTAGGGTCACAGATTTAGTCCTGGAAGGGAACTATTTAAATTATATATAAATGTAAGTACCCAACTATTTAAATTCCCCGATTTTACATTTGAGGAAACTAGGACCCAGAAAGGTAAAGTAATTTTACCAATGTCACGCAGAAGGTAAATGGCAAAGCCACAATTCAAACATAGGTCATCTGACTCCAAAGAAGCATTCTCTGCAGTATACTATGTGATTTAATCTTTCATTTCATGTAAGTGAAAAGTCAAGTCAGTAATAGGTAGGTTTCATTGTGGGGAAAATACACTATATTAGGTAGTGAGTGATTCTAACTATGGCAGACAAAGGATGTCCAAAAGGTCAGAGCAATCTACCTGTCTGGATAAGCCCATCATTAGATACATCTGAAATACTCTAATAAAATTTCATTGTCCCAGCCACTAAAGATGTACATTTACTGCTACATAGACTTGCTCTCTGAACTACTTCATTTCATTAGGTTATAAAAAGGGTGAAACAGAGTTCATTTCAAATTGCACCTTATACCAAAAGAATTATTAAGTCAATTGCCATTTTTTTGATTTGACAGGTCCACACATTGGTTGCATTAATACCACCAGGCAGCAAAGAAGAAAGGACAACTATTTATATGAAAAGGGTGGTTCCTCGTAATTACATTAAGGAAATAATTTCCAGTAAAGAAATTTGCTTAAGATAATGAACACTGTGAACCCAAATTGTCTATCATTATTCTATATGTAGGTTTTATTTTTAAACATGGTGCCAAGATCATTCAGGAAAACTAATGGTGTGAAAGACAAATTACCTATAATTATTGCATATCATTCCCAATTCCTGACAAGATTCTGATAATACAAAAACACATACTATGAATGACGATGCAATATAATATGTCTCATTCATAGAAATAGAAAGAAAAATCCTGGCTGTATCACTTAGGAAAAAGGTACTTTTAAAAGAGAGTTCCACCAAGAGACAACATTAAAAAATACTGGTCTTGCAAGTTTCATTTCATGTGGTACACAAGCCACTTGTGTTGTAATGACTATTACTTAATATGTGAACTAAAAGGTTATAGTGACTGAAGAGATTGATTTGAGTGCAAAGATTTTGTCACATCCAAATGGAATGTAGTAGGTAGGATCTCCCTCACCATGAAAGCTACCCCAAAGTCAGAATATGTTGCAGGTCAGCATCTGCTCAAATTCATAGCTCATAAGCCCCCACTGATGGATGCTTTCTCCCCCAGCCAACCAGAGGATACATTAATTCAAAGTAAAAGGCATTTGGTAAAACAAAAGGGTAAAATAAACAAGAATATTTCCCTCTCTATATATACAAAGGAATATATTCTACTACAACAATAAAACACATTGGAATACATGTAATCAAGGCAACTTTCTTAAGACAGCATCACAGCTGGAAGCTTTCTCAGTCTTCTTTGCATTATCCTCCCCAGAACTGCAAATGTCTTCTGCTGTTATCATCAGACTTATGAGTTTTCTCTGGTAAGTTCGTCTTCTGATGATCCATTCCCTCTGCCACAATGCTCTCTGCTGGTATCTCTGGAGAACTGCTCACCTCTAATTACAGCTCTGCTGGCAGCAGCACTAAGGAGAGTTCTCTGGTCATAACACCATAACACTGCCAAGTACAGACTTTTTGGCAGTACACTTGCTGTGAGCCCTCACTTAAGTAAATCAATCAGCACTTGTTTTGATATTGAAGCTTTGTCTCAATAATCTTTTGATTGTGTTAATTAGAAAATTCTTGTGTTGACTTAGAAAAAAAATCCCACACAATCTGATGAAGATGGGTGTGGGGGTGGCACAGCAAACAATGGATGTATTTGTATTCAAGAAATGAGCAAAGAATTAGAAAGGGAATTTTCTACACAATCAGAAGTCTGAGCTTACAAGAGAAAAGATAAAAAGATTATAGAATCATAGAACGATAGGGTAAAAAAAATTATAATATCAGAATGATAGGGTCATAGATTTACACTTGAAAGTATCTTAGAGGCCATTAGAGTCAGCTAGGTAACACAGTACTATGGCGCTGAACCTAGAATCAAGATGACCTGAATTCAAATGCAGCTTCAAAATACTAGCTGTATGTTCCTGGACAAGTCACTTAACCTCTGCCTCAGGTTCCTCAACTGTAAAATGGAGATAATAACAGTACCTAACTCACAGGGTTTTTGTAAGACTCAAATGAGATGATATTTGTAAGTGCTTAGCTCAGTGCCTGGTACATAATAAGAGTCATATAAATGCTTATTTCCTCCCTCCCATCTATTTCAACACTCTCACCATAAAATATTAGTTATTCTTCATGCCTGCCTTGAACTCAGGAGGAGCTAAATGCACTAAAGGAATCCTATAACTAAGGTGATGTAATATACTAATATTTGTAAGAAACATGACATATATAAAGTTAGGTAATTATGATTCAACCTGATGCTAATCTATTTAGCTAAGATTTCTTGTAAGCAAAGCAAAGAAGAAAGAGAAATTGGTTGCATTCACTTCCAAGATGTCTCATTATACATTTTCCAGGCTTTCACAAGTTACAACTCATCTAAATTTCTTTTTATTTAAGGACTGTTTTAATGCAAAAGTGTTTAAATATCAGAATAGACTGCTACTAAAGATATCTTAAAATAAGTTAGTCACTATCTAGGCTTTTACTTGCCTAGAAACAAGGGATTTGAGAAAATGCCTTCAAAAGAGCCCCTTCTAGCTCTCAGATTCTAAATGTATATTCAATTCTCAAATACACATAGATATAGATATGGTCTATAGATCATCTCACTGGCAGATTATTCAAAAAAGCAATTATGTTTGGCTTTCAAAAGTGGTTGCTCTAAATATTTTAAAATAATGGCATTTTGATAAACTAGGAATTTACTTTATCAACATGATGAAAATTGTGTTGTAAGACCTGAGAAGCAGTTTCTTCTCCCTCAGCCTGATACCTGCTTCTGAACTCTTCCATGGGAATAGAAACCTTATATCATAGATAAAAAGAACCAGACTAACCAGAACTGAATTTTCTCAAAAGTTCTCTAGGCAGTGGAGGTGTTTTGATTTCAATAGCCTTCTTTTTTGAGAATTAGGTTATAACACATGCAAGAATGAGAAGAGAGCTAGATGACAAAGGAAAATGCCTTTGTATTAACTAAATGCCATTAATAGAAAATGTCAATACAGCATGTATTTAAGCAGACTACTATAGATGGTCTCATTCTTGGAAGCAAATTATGCCATCAATTTATAGTCAATTGCAGTAGGAAGACAGAGACTGAGGTAATTAACCAAGCAGTGAAACTCAGGCACCTCTGTACTAAAACTCAAATCATATAAATCAGGTTTTTAAAACTTCACTGACTTTCTCCTTTCTTTACAATGGGACAAATCAATTAATCAAGCAACAAGTATTTATTAAGCAACTAGAATGTGTCAGACACTAGTCAAGGTAATAGGGAGATGAATTAAAAAATAAGACAGTCTCTGCCTTCCAGGAGTTTATGTTTCTAATGGGGCATTGTTCTGAGAAGGAAAGAAGCTCAGGAGGAATTTAGAATTTTGAAATTATTTATATTTTAAGATGGGTACTAAAGTGAAAAATCCTAATATGCAAAATTCTATATGTACTATATAACTAAACTCAATGTCCACTATTATCTTTTAAAATATATATACACATGAAGTGTGTGTTTACATATATATGTATATATATATATAAAACTAATATATATCAGTTTTACATCAGTTATTATTTTCCTAATCTTGTAGTCTGCTTTCCTAATGGATGGGTAATAACTACAGCCTCTTTTAAAACAACATTAAGATGTTTGCATTGTACAAGAAATCAAATTAAAATATAAATTGATTAATGACATGACTAAATACCACAGATAGTTCTGATATATTAATCTACAGAATAAACATGAATAATACAATAGACCCGAGTAAAGAAATGCTATGCATCTGAGAGACATTCATAACAGATCAAAGGCACTTAATAAATGCTTGTTAATTGATTGTCTTCTAAGCATCAAGCTCTGTGGAAAGCCCTGAGAATACAAGCAAAAATGAAACAGTCTATGCAGCTATCAAGGATCTTACATTCTAACTAGGGAGGCAACATGAGTACATGGACAAAATTTCAAAAAGATGATTTGAGGAAGGAATACTCTAAGTAGCCAAAAAAAATTAAAAAGGCTTCTATAGGAAAATTTGTTCTTGAGCTGAGTCTTGAGGGAAAACATTAATTCCAAGAGGCAAAAATGAGGAGGGAGATTTCACAAAGGGAAGTAAAGTGTAAGAAGACAGGGAAGGTAGAAAGTCTCTGGGATATAAAGAGCTTTAAATGCCAAATACAGGAGTTTTTATTTTTATGCTAGTATTGATAGAGAGCCACAAGAGTTTATTAAATGGAGGGTAGAAAGAATAGTATGATCAGACCTGAGTTTAAGGATAGTCACTTTGGAAACATGCGTGAGAGTGAGGAGAATCTTGGTAGGGAGACCAAGAAATGGACTATGGCAACAGTTTAGATATGAGGTGATGAAATCTGAACTAGAGTGGAGGCTATGTGAGTATAAAGAAAAAGATGTAAGTGAAAGATAATGAGGAGATGGAAATTTAATAGTTGAATGGATGTGTGAGGTGAGTGACAGTCAAGAATGACACAAATATTCTAAAACTGGATTTTGGAAAGATGATGATACCCTAGAAAATAATAGGAAAGTTGGAAAGAGGTGATGATTTGGAAGAAAGCTAATCAATCCTACTTTAGACATGTTGAATTTTAGATGCCTATAGGATATTCAGATATCCAGTAGGCAGTTGGCAATGTGAGACTAGAACTCAAGAGAGAAAATGGGATTGGATTTGGGATTTGGGAATCATTTTCATAGTATTGATCGTTAAACTCATGGCAAATGATGAGGTCACCAAGTGAGAAAGTATGGAATGAAAGGAGACCCAAGAAAAGACTGTGGTTTATATTCACAATAATTGGCCATAACGTGAATGACAATCTACCCAAGGAAAGTGAGTCAAAGAGGTAGGAAGAAAATTAGGAGAGAGAAGTGTCACAAAAACCCAGACAGGAGAGAAAATTACAAGAGGAGAGAGTATCAACAATGTCAAATCCCACAGAGAGGTAAAGAATAATGAGGATTGAGAAAACATCGTTAGACTGGGCAGTTAAGAGTTAATGGATAACTTTGAAGAGAGAAATTTCATTTGAGAGATGAAGTTAGAAGTCAGACCTCAGAGGAAAGACTAAGAAGGAGGCAGAGGAACCCAGTATAGATGACTTTTTCAAGGAGTTTGGATGAGAAAGGGATGATAGGGAGCATGGTAGCATCTAGTGAAAGCCTTTTAAGGGTAGAGGGTATGTGGACTCAATTTCTTTTGGCAATCATGTATACACAAACAAAAAAAGATATGTATTATCATTGAAACAATATTTTGACTTTTATAAGAATTCTCAGCTATCAAAAAAAAGAATTCTCAGCTTCAAATTGTCATCAGTCATGACATTGAATCATAATGTCATTCTATACTTCAAATTTCAAACAAGACCCTTGCTAATGATTTATATGGTATTTCATGAATTTTCACGGAATGGCCTCCCTCTTTTACCTATAATATAGTAAGTTATTTGCATATTTTACATCTCATCTTCTCTGGAAAGTCCTCTTTTAATTATATGTCAATATCTGACCTTCAATTTAACTCCATAGTGATGAACTAAGCATATTGGACGCATTCTGATAGGTTTTGGAAAAACATGAAAATAAAACACAAACCCAGAATTCAAGAAGCTTGTTGCAGTCTAATATAGTTGGTAGGGTACATTAATAATACAAATTAGAATTCTAGATGAATAATAAAGGTTTATTTTAAGTAATATATATATGTATATATACATATTTGATGAGGGACAGATCTTATCTGGGAGTGGGGGATCATGGAAAACTTCCAGAAATAGGTATCTATATGTATCCTCCCCCTATCATTTTTTCTCCTTCTTTCTCTTTCTCTCCACCCCTTTCTTGCTCCACCTTCTCTTACACTCAATTTCTCTGTCATAATCTTACCCGTGATTCAGATAGTACTTCACCCATATTCTTTAAAAACTTGCCATAGGGATGGAGACAAGAAGGAAAATATTTGTCAGTTGTGAACAGATTAGACAGATTGTGTATACTTACATGCACATTATATATTCCCTGTCCAGTTATCTATCTTTCCCCAGAATTATTCACCTTACATAGAATACATGGAGTAAGACTGGAAGGGTAGATTAAAGGCAATTTCTAAAGTGTCAAAATACCAGTCAAAGGAATGAGAACTCTTTTCTACAGGCAATGAATGGTAGATTGATATGATCAGAGATATGTATTAGGAACAGGAATATGGTAGCAGTGAGGAGTATGGATTAGATCAACAAACCAGATGTGGGAAGAAAGAGTAGGAGACTTATTGCCCCAGTGTGAGTAAGAAGTAATGAGAGCTTAAAGTAGGATGGTGGTAGTAAGAATGACAAGGAAGGATATGTGAGAAATCTAGGGGAAATAACTTTGAAGGACTTATTAATGGATTGGTTGTATGGAATAAGAAAGGAAGAATTGTAACAAGTAAAAATGACACTAAGGCAAGATATGTTATTAACAGTAATGCATATACTATTAGTAAAACAGGTCACACTGGCACCTCAGCAAAAGCCAGGGACCTGAGTATGATCAATTTATTAGTTGGGCTAGCTATAACCATTGAGTCAATGGCCTCTCCCAAAGACCAGACCCCAACAGGATCTTTTAAACCTATGTCTTCTTTCTGACTGGCCTGACAGTACTTTATTTGGACCTCTACTGGCAAAGGTAAGACAATCCCAATTGGTAGGGGCGTTGACCTACAAATGTGGCTGATCATACCCCTCTCTGGCAATCCAGGAATGTTAATTGTTTGGTGAGCATCAATTGCCTCTAGCAATCTTGGCCAGGAAAAAAAAGCCTACCCCAATCAGGATTCCCCATCGTCTCCTTTATCCTTCCCCTTGGAGACCAAGTCACCCCTCACTTTGATGAGAACAGCAAGGACAGAAGAGTCATCTCCAGGGGAGGAGCCTCACTTACAGTGGTTTCTCTGTTTACTGGGGAGAGAGGGTGGAGTGATCCGCATTACTCAATCCCACCCTTTAGGACCTTTCTGGTGAGCTAAATTGAGAAGTGAGGTATGACAAAATGGTGAGGTCTGAGCAAAAGGATGGACTTCAGATAAACATGATACAGTATAATTAATATTAATTTTTCTCAGAGCCAAAAATAGTTTCAAGGTTACAAGTCTGTGTGACAAAGGAAATTGATAGAAATACTAGTAAACTCCAAAGTTCAGTTTTAAACATTGGATATCTAGGTGAAGAAGTCTAGAAGGCAGTTGGAGATGGGATTCTTGAGATTTGGAAAGTGATCTGACCTAAAGATATAGATTTAGGGTACATGTAGAGGTGGAAATTGAAGCATGAGAATGAATGAGTTTATGGAGGAGAAGAGACAGAAGATAAATTTTGCATACTTCTTCAGGTCAGGGAAAGAGACTAGGCTTGGGATTTTATTGACATAAGAAATTCCCAGGTGAGGAAATTCCCTCTACCAATGCAGGTTGGTGCTTTCTTTGCAACTTAAAGTCTTAGAAAGTTGCCTAAGTCATTGAAGAATTAAATGATCTGTCCATTGTTACATAACTAAGACATATCAGAGGCAGAAAATAAATCCAGGTCTTCCTGAATATGAGAGTTTCTATATTATATTAAACTACCTCTTTGACTCCTTCAAATTTGGGTATATGTAAAAGACTGTAAACTCACTCTATAGTATATTGCTGAAGAATATACTGCCAGTGTTTCTACTTTTTGAATAAGATTATCAAGTTCTTGATAGCAGGCCCCCTACTCCCCTTTCATGACCTCTGTGTTCAAGAGGTACTTGTTAATAGCATCTCATTCTATATATATATTAAATCTACCCCCCACTAACTTCCTGTTTCATTGCCTCATCAGTGCATGGAAATGATCCTTGGTTCTTGAAGTGAAAGGCAATTTCAACTAAGCTGGAAAGCCTTCATGGGAGGGCCTGGTTCTAATTGCTAATGGTAGAACTGGAATTTAAATGCAGGCCTTCTGACTTCAAGTCTGGCTTCAAGACTCTTCCCACTGTACCAAGCCTCCATCTTTTGAAGTACTGAGGGAGGATCAAATGAGATATTTGTGAAGTATTTAGCACAGTGCTTAATAAATGCTTATTCCCTTCCTTCCTCTTTCTTATTAAACAGTACAGCATCTAATTTTATCAGACTGTTCTATCTTTAAAGCTTTTTGAAGGAGAAATTTTATCAGACTGTTCTATCTTTAAAGGTTTTGCATGGTTTGGAATGTGATTAGTATTTTCAAAATCACTCAAATGTGCAACCTTGCTCTAACTCAGCTTTATAATATCTCTGTGATGTTCCCTAACTCTGAATTCCTATATACTATTTTTTGAATAAGCATCTAAAAGACTGATTACATTATTTAGCTTTAGGTTAAGTGATGAAGAAAACAAGCCTTGACCCTGGCCTATCCACTGGCAATACCTGGTGACCTGTAGCCTTTCAGTCCAATTGACCAAGAGACACTGCACATTTGGAAAAGACCCGACTGTAGAGAGTATTCTCAAAACAGAAACTGCTTTCAAGGACATTTGACTATTTACTGATCATTACATGAATGAGACTTGATTTTCCCCCCAAGAAAACAAAGGTACCCAGATTTTTTCCAGGAGTTTGATATTATTGGATTTTTTTCTACTTTCCTTTAGAGTAAAATGAGGGCATCTAGGAGATACAGTGGGAAGATGGCTGGAGATGGAATCAGGATGATCCAAATTCAAATGCTGTCTGTTAGTACTGTGTGATCCTGAGTAAGTCACTTAACTTTTCAGTACTTCTTTCTTCATCTCTAAAAGGAAAGGGATTGGATTGGATGGTCTTTAAGGTTCCTTCCTTTGAGCCTACTTCTTGCCTGTGTGACCTTGGGTAAGTCACGTTACCCTTTTGTTAAATGAAAGGGTTGAACTACATGACTCTCTTTCCTGCTTTAAAATGCTCTGATCCAAATGCTTGCTATAATATCTCTTCCACTCTAATATTTTTATAATGTTGACTCTTGGGCATGGGCAAGACTAGCCTGTCTCACTAAAGATTAGAGTTTTGCTGCCACCTGTTGACAAAGAATGTAAATAGCAACAACAAGAGAAAAAAAAAAAAAAAACCTTTCCTAGGACACATAGTGCTTAAGTGGGTCCATTGTCCTGGATCCTCCCTGCACTGCAATGGATTAGTCCCCTCCTCACCTTTTTATTCTATCCAATTCTTATCCCTATCATAGAAGTTAGGAAATTTTCAAAATTTAATGATGATTTTAAAGTAATTTAACCCATTTCAGTTTCTAAGTAGCAAATATTAACTCCATTCAGAATGATTGGAAGAAAAACAGCAAGTAAATATTAAAATAGGAGGCATCTAGGTGGCTCGATGGATAAAGCCTCAGGCCTGGAGTCAGGAAGACTTGAGTTCAAATGCAGCCTCAGACACTTACTAGCTGAGTGACCCTGGGCAAGTCACTTAACCTGCTAGCCTTAATCCACTGAAGAAGGAAATAGCAAACTATTCTGGGATTTTTGCCAAGAAAACCCCAATGAACTGTCCATAGGGTCACTAAGAGTCAGATGTAACTGAAAAACAAAATATATTAAAATGTATTATTTTAAATGTTTATAAAACATATAAATGTAGGTACTATTCTTTATAAGTTGTTTTAAATGTTAAAACAATGCCAGTGGGGGGTTTTTGGTTGTTTTAGTATAACCTATTTTCCCCTTACAGTATGGAACTACCATTGTGGAAACTCCCTTCACTGATTTAGATCTAACTCCTCTGCCTTAGAGAGCTGTCAGGAGGGAGTAAGCGACTTGCCCACGGTCACAAAGCTTGTATATGTTAGAGCAGAATGTCAACCTAGGTCTGTCTGACTCTGAAGCTTTAGACTTTTAGGTCAAGTACGAATAGTTAATATATTAAATACTATCAGATAAGGAATAAAAATTCAACTTAATGAGCTTAAATTCAGAAAAGAGTTGAGTTAAAAATAACTGCTGAATTTTTACCAGTTCTTTTCATCATAATATAGTCTAATCAAAATTTCAGGGATTTATAATAAGCTGCTTGTTTCTTCCTTCTTTCTTTCCTTGCTTTTTCTTTCTTTTTTCCTTTCTTTCCTTCTTTTTTTCTTTCCTTCTTTCCTTCTTTCTTTTTTCCTTTCTTATAGAATTGGTATGAACATTGCTCCAAAAAGTCAGATGGTTTCTATTAGTAAGTTGATCTCATTCACTGAGTTACTACTGTGGGCAAAACACTTGAGGAAGGGAGACGAAAGAAGAAGAAAAGATCCCCAAAAGTTCAGGAATGTGAATAAATACTGAAGGGATGCAAAAGAAAGGAGCAATCATAATCTAATGAAGTTTATTATGGAAGGCATCCTACTGGAGGTAAGTCTTAGAATAAGGCTTTGAAAAAAGAAAAGGACACGTTAGAAGAGAGGAGAAGTGGTGGCCATTGTTGGTCATCTTTGGATGTCATCTTTGTTGTTACTGTTTAGTCATTTTAGTTGTGGCTTACTCTTTGTGACTTCATTTGTGGATCTCTTGGCAATAATATTGGAGTATTTTGCCATTTACTTTTTAGCTCATTTTACAGATGAGGAATTGAGGCAAACAGAGTTAAGTGACTTGCCCAGGGTTATACAGCTAGTATGTATCTGAGGTGAGATTTGGACTCAGGAAGGTGAGTTGTCCTAACTTCAGGCCAGTACTCTATCCTTTGTGCTGTCTAGCTGCCCCAAGAAGAAAGTTCCCATTTTTGTTTTTGGTCATTTTCAGCTGTGTCCAACCCCATTCAGAGTCTTCTTGGCAAAAAATCAGAGTGGTTTGCCATTTCCTTTTCCAGCTCATTTTACAGATGAGAAAACTGAGGCAAACAGGGACAAGTGACTTACTCAGGGCCACATAGCTAGTACATATCTGAAGCCAGATTCGAACTCATGAAGATGAAACCTCATTCTAGGCTAGGTGCTCTATCCACTGTACCACCCAGCTGCCCTTGTCATTTTCATTGTCACATAGTAATAAGAATTTAATTTGCTAGAGTAAGAATAATGCTAGAATTTACATATTTTAATGTTTGCAAAGCAATTTTTGTTACCTTATTAGTTGTCTCAGAGCTGTTTGAGATAAACTAAGGACCATCTAGTCAACAATTATACTGAGACTGTTTATAAATTATATTTATAGATGATAAATTTAGATTGCAAAGAGACTTAGGAGGTCATCTGATCAAACCTCTTCATTTTGAAAACAAATGTAAATGACTTACTTGCTAGTGGACCTAGAGCTAGGAAGTATCAGAGCGGACTCTGAACATGGGATTTCCTGACTTCTGGTCCCGCATTCCACCCATGATGCTATGCTGAATCCAAACAGTTGTGTGTTCTTAAATCATTCACCTCGATGATCAGTTTTTATTCTACACTACAATGTCAGCTTTTCAGGTCGTTACACAGAACAAACAATTGAACATATATTCAGAATGGTAAAAAGGACAAAATCAACTTAGAGAAAAGTACATTCCAGATTCTTAAATGGTGAATGAAAGAATGAAGGGCAGTTTCACCTCGCCTTGTTTTGTGCGTTGAAAAGCTTGGCTTGTTTGTCAAGTTCAGGGCTGTCTGTCCTGCCTGTAGACATGTGCGATGCCAAAATTGTAGCCAGCAGGGGACAAAGAAGGAAGAGTGTCTCAAAGATATAGCAAATAATCAACAGCGTAAGACTTCTTAATGCCCAAGTCAGCTCTCACAAGAGATTCACCCTCCACTTGAGTTCTGGTTCGGGAGCAGAACTCCCCATTTCCCCTGCTATTATGTTATATATCTTCCAATGAGCTAAGAAAAGTGACCTAAAACCTACTGCTAGGTGAAAGGTATTAGTATTAAGTATTAGGCATAGAGGAAGGAAAGAAAAGGTAAAACAATAAGGCCTTTGATGGACAAGATTGAGGTTTCTTAACATTATAGGAGGCTAAATCAGTGGTTATAGGATGACTGGCAGCAACTCGAACGAAAACAACACACATCCCTATTGCATAACTTGGAGAGAGAAATCACTCGGGGGGGGGGGTGGCTTACAATGCTTTCTAAACCAGGTTAACCAAGCCTCTCTGCCCTTCATAAAGAGGATATTAATAAAGCGTAAGTATAAAGAAAACATTTTTTTTGGCAGTCGGTTCAAAGTCTGCTGACATCCCTATTTTGTGCAATCCATGGGTCACCTTGGGTGGGGCTGCTGTTTTTGTCAATTACTCTTGGAGAAAAGTAGGTCAAAATGTTTTTGCCTTCTCTCCTCTTTGACTAAATCCTTACGTTCAATCATGTGTTGCTTCTGAATTGATGTTCTGTTGATCCAGAGTGCCACCTACTGATTCCTCAGGGAACGTTTCCTGCTCCACCTGGGTGAGCCCATACAGGGTTGGACTTTTCTTGCAACAGTCTTGGAAGTCTCATGATGTTAGGCAAGCAAAGTACACAGTTGAAAGTAGAAAGTCAAAGGATAAGATATGGTTAAGGATGAAAATAATTGTTGGCAGTCAATGAAGGGATTAATAGAGATATTACTGGATTTACTTGATTTTTTTTAAATGGTAAGGAACAGGTGAGGAATATAAGATACTCTGGGACATACTTTTCACAGCGATGGCCAAGTAGAGACCATAAAGAAGAAAACAGATAATATTAACTTCACAAAAATTAAAAACATTTAAAAAACACTATCAATCCAGCTAGTATAAGGAGGGAAACCTTTCATGATGTTTGTATCAAATATCTCTAATAAAAATATAATATCCAAAATACATAGGGAGCAATTTCCCAATAGGTGAGGTATAAACTGAAAGAGAATACCAACTGAGGAAATCTGCTAAAGTAAAAGGTGAGGGTACTGCTATTGACTAATAAGGAGGAAGGGATAAAGCATTTATTAAGTACCTACTATGTGCAAGCTATGCTAAATGGTTTTCAAATATCTCATTTGACAAATATTGATTTCATTTGAGGTAGATTCTAATATTATTCCTATTTTGCAGTTGAGGAAACTGAGGCAGATAGTGGTTGTGCAGCCTGGCCAGTTAGTTACAGCTAGTAAGTGTCTGAGACCAGATTTGAACTCAGGTGTTCATTATTCCAGGCCAAGCTGTTGAGACAGTGAAGTAGCTGGTGGCTCATTAGATAAAGCCACAAGCTATAATCAGGAAAATCCAGTTTCAGACACTTACTAGCTATGTAATTTAGGCAGTTTCCTCACCTATAAAATACAGATAATTCCAGTACCTACCTCCCAGAGTTGTGGTGAGGATCACATGAGACAACATTTGTAAAAGTGCTGAGCACAGTACATGTCACATAGTAGGCACTTCATTAAGTGTGTATTCCCTTCCCAACACTCTATCCATTGCGCCACCTGGCTGCTCTCCCCACATCATTAACTGATATAAAATGATAATACAAAAACTAATTAGGAGTGAAAATGCTATTTTACTATAAAATCAACACATAATTCTCCCCCAAAAAACCCAAGGTATTTTGAATACTTTGTGAGGTTGAAGTGGGCATCTTAACTCTAATAACATAAATATAGAGAATATTCTCATGGACTTTATTTCTCATAGTGTTTGGAACCAAAGGTCCTTCCCTTGTAATAGCACCTAAGGACATCTGGAATGTCAATGGAATCCAAGTATATGGAAGCTGCAAAGCTCTAGGTATTCTGACTCCAGTCCCCATCTAGAATATGGTTATCATGATGGAATTCAAAGAACAGAGCTCCTACCTAGGAACCATTACAACCTAGCAATCCAGACCCAAGGTAGATCACGAGAGCATGGAATAACTGGCTAGCTTCTGGTATCTAGAGAAGGAAGGTGCTGTGAAACGGAAACAATACACATCAAAATCTTAGGGACAGTCTACAACTTCAGCAAAAATGAGAGCCTTATATGAATTACCAACCACAAAAAGCTGAGGAAGAGACTGAGCTATGAAAATATGCAGCCCTTAAAGCAGTCTTGGAAAACTGAAAAATGCTGGTATGCAATAAGAAGGTTCACATAACTGAATCTATTAATCTCTGGTTGTGTTCACTGATTTGAATGATATATGTTGCATAAGCAGGAAATAAATGATGCAGCAAATATTGTCTTTTAATTTTTAAAAAAAGCATTAAGCAAAATGCATTAAGCAAAACTTTACATTTATGAAAAAGACTCATTTGGGGAAATTATTTTTCTACTTCATTTTTCAGAAAGCTGTGTATAATAAACCCAGTAGCGATGTCAACAGGGAAGAACTGTGACTGGATGAGGAAGCTTAAAAGCAATGAGGGTGGACTGGAATGTAAGAGCAGAATATAGTTTGAGAGAAGTGTTGCGAATCTAATATCCAATTCCAGCTTCTAAACTATTTTGATGAATACCAAGATAAGGTGAAGGGGATCAACATTCTTCAGACTGTCCAAGACAAAGACTTAAAGAAGGGGCAAAGTAAACCATAGCATAATGTCTGCCA